>WEKY01050285.1:224-32942 GCA_013390045.1 Picathartes gymnocephalus
ACCTTTGCCAGGGTTGGCTATCTTATGCAAATCTTGTCAATGGAATACATTGGTTGGATTGCAGGTGCTGTGGTGGAGACAGGATACTTAACCCCTTTTGTTTATGTAAGGAGCATGTAAGATACAGCAGAGTCGACAGGCTCTCCATTTGTGCCTCTAAAGCACTGTTTCCTTTTTCACGTGGGTTATCTATCTGATACCGCTTTCTCCATACTATGAATCCTAAATTTTAATAAAAACCAATTATTTTAGTTTGTTTTTATGGTGACCAATTGGTGATACAGTGAAATGTCAGAAGTAACACATTAAAAAAAAAAAAAAATAAGGAAAAGACAATCTTTAATTATATTTTAATTCTACTGTGTTATTCCACAGTGATTGAAGAACTTTACCAAACTGAGTAAAATGAATTGGTCCCCACAGGCCTTTAAGACAGCAGAAGCTGCCTCTTACACAAGTATTTTGTCTTCACCAGGGCCTCAGGGATACTTTTTCAGGATCAAGCATCAGAAGGAATGCACCCTTTCCTTTACTTAGTCTGTTATTTATCTTTTTCTAGTCATAATCCAGAGGTTTATGTTGTCATATGTTTATGTTCATAGAGAATTTTGTAATTTAGCATTTAGATGTCATGTACATTAAGGTAAGCTCCTGTATAATATCACATCTGGACACCAACGGCATTAAATACATACTTTTAAACCTAAGAAAAAAGCATGAGACCTCATCAGAAAATAAACCATAGACATTAAAGGTATTATGCCTGTTACTCCTACTTAGAATGACCCCTTTATTCTGTTCCCTAGTCCTTTACAACCACGGTAATCCAGAGACCTCCTCACAGGGAACAAGCTGAGGAGGGATGTGTCAGAACAAAGCACAGTGAATCAGGACAAGAAAATAACTAGGTATGACTGAAGGATACTTCTTTTGCAAGCCAAAAGGCAAAAAAGTTCAGGGGAAAAAAAACCTCTTTTTCAGTGGCTGCAACTTCATCCTCAAATCTTAGCTAAGTCTGAATTTCACAGCTGACTATTTCAAACAAACAGCTCCTTTGCAAGGATGAAGTCAGAGTCATCAAAATTATGAAAAGGAAGGCGAAGGGAAAAAAATACACAATTATTTTCACAATCTAAGCACAACAGAAAATTTAGGACATGAAATAGTTTTTAAGGTTAGCCTTTTCATAGAACTATATGGAGCTTTGTGCCAAGTAATAATGTAGGTTTTTGGAGGGACTTAAATAATTCCACTTTCATCTATAGACAATATGGCAGAATAAAGAGAAAGGTGCATGGAGGTTTTATAGTATCTGTTTTCTTACAATAGTAAGAAGTAAAGATATGTCATTATGAAGCAAATGAGTAACACTTTAAAAGGAAATACTTTACTGGAGGGCCTTGAGCTCCCACTTCACCACCAGGTCCTTGGTCCCCTTCTTCACCCTGGGAAAACAAAAGGAATACATCTGTAGCCAATCCACACCATGCATATTGCTCTGTCATTGCATCAGGTGCATTTACAACTTAACGTTTTTTGTCACCATATCCTGCTTGAAAGAAATCCAAATTAAATCACATCACTTTCTCCAACAGATCCTCCTTCAGGTTCACATTCCATTCAATTACTAGTCAAAAGGGTAATTTTAAAGAAACCTCACTATAAAGAATTATGATACCCTTAATCTGTCATTCCATTTTTTCTTGACATTAATGTCTTTAGGATTTCATCAGGAACTGCAGTGATAGGACAAGGAGTAAAGGGTACGAACTGCAAGAGGGGAAATTTAGGCTAGCCCTTAGGAAGAAATTCTTTACTGTGAGGGTAGTGAGACATTGGAACAGATTGCCCAGGGAGGCTGTGGATGTCCCAGCCCTGGCAGTGCTCAAGGTCAGCCTGGCTTAGGCCTTGAACAACCTAGTCTAGTGGGAGGTGTCCCTGTCCACAGCAGAGGGGTTGGGACAAGATGGTCTTTAAGGTTGATTCCAACCTCTTAACATTCTACAATTCTATGATTTCTTGGTCTTCCAGAGTGCAGAAAGTTTCCTTTAATGTTTTTTCCTGCAACACTGAAGCATGGACGAAGGCAGTGCAAATCTGAAATTTTCTTGCAGTATTAATGAGGTTATATAACAAGGTTAATTCAAATGAAACACCTTGAGAGAGTTAACATTTCACTTTTCAACATGAATCAGACTTGGCCTCTGCCTATGAACTTATACTGTGTCCTTTCCCTCTCAAATGTATTTTTCCCTCTCATCTGTGCTACAGAACAGTTAACTTGGTAAATTCAATGAATTATCCTGCATTTAAATGTTTGAAAGTTTTCAATTAAGAAACTTTGCTTCAATTTTTCCTGTAAGTTCTATAACAACTAAATTGAACAATGAAAATAAAAAGCAAGAGGAGTATGACTTGTGCATCATAATAAATACAGAGTACAGGTGAATAAAGAATAGAGATGTGCCTTTGGTTACTCTGGAGCTCTGTGATATATAGAATCACTTCATGCATTCTATTAATTAATATTTATAACACAATATAATACTGTTTGTGGAAGTGTGGCTAAACTACTATTAGTTTCCTAAAAACAACAGCAGTTTTTTTCCTCTTTTTTTTTATTTTACCTTATAGCCTTGTTTTCCTGGTTCACCGGACTCTCCTTTTGAACCTTTTTGGCCCTAAAATAAACATAAAAAACCAAAATAAATAAATAAATAAATAGAGACTACTCAAAATTAAAATGCAGTTTTCCAAAACAAACATAGACTGCTGACAGCTGTCTTGCTGTTCTCCCTCAACCCCCATTCACTACTGCTTCCTCTCCTGTCTAGGAAACACTACATATTAAGTACCATGCTCAAAATATTTGCTTCTGGATCTAACAGGGCTGCATTTCAAGGCAGGTTAGTATTTCCTCTTATGTTATCCCATAAAAATTTCCTCAGGCCAACTGTATTTGTAGAAACCAGCAAAGAATATATTAAAAAAAATCTGAGCTAAAATGAGACTTAAAATATGTTAATTTCAATTTAGTATGTTACAGGTCTCCCAGGAAAAGAAAAAGAAGTCAAAAAGATTAAGGATCTGGGGGAATATTTAGCATTTTTGGAGTCAGACCACAAATGATCCAGGAAGTGAATGAAGCAATCCTTCACATACTCTAATCCTCTCAGGCCCATACATAAATTTTGCAGTGAAGATTAGAGGAGTGGCAAGAGATTTCAACAACAAGAAGTTATTTTGGCAGTCAAGAGCTGCATAACCACAGGCAGCCACACTGACGCAATCTTTTTTGAAATTAACAGTGAAATGCCCTTTTTTTAAGTCTGTAATTACCCTCCCTAGTGCCTTGAGAGAGTATCTCTGGGAGGAATGCTGGAACAAGTTCTCTCACCTTCATGCCCATTAAACCAGCATGTCCTGGACGGCCAGGTGGACAAGCACTGGGACACTGGAAAAGTATTCACATAGTTATTACCACACAGGCTGAATAGGATTGCCTCAGATTACTTAAAAAGAAACAAAAACATGGACAACAATCTTACCAACAGGTCGCCATCTTGCAGGCCAATCGATCCCTAAATTAAATTAAATTAATCAAAGTCAGCAATACAGAAATAACCAGACATGACTCATTAGGCAACACAGTCATTAAACAAAACTACTATCTAAACCTGGAATCAGACTAAATCCTAAACTGTAGGATTTTATTGTAGGACTGCAGGTCCTACAATAGAGGTTAGAGGTTGATCCTCTAACTTGGATCAACTTTTTAAAAAACTCCAAAATATTTCTCCTGCTTTTTAAACTACCTCAGATATATTTTCTTTTAAATATAGAACAAACATGTCCAAATCCCATTAATTTCCTACAGAGCCCAAGACAATTTCTATAATAAGAATAACTTAGTGCCATTCACCAGAAAATTCAGGTCCTTATAGAGAAAATTATTTTTACAGGGAAAACAATCTTCCCAAAAGTATTGGCAGATGACAGTTGCAATAAACTAGACATCAGTGTATAATGAGATGGACTCAGTGGGGGGAAAGCCTTTTCTCATATTAAATCAAATACTTGATGGAAGCTAACAGGAGGATTATGGGGCACAACAGGGAGAAAGATTATTTCACAGCAGCAGCTGGATTCTCTGAAGCCCTGTTGGGAAGGAGCACACCGTTTCAGAGAAAAGCAGAGGAGAGTTCAAGGAATGAGCTCCTTAAAGAATGATCTCCTTATATAAAGAAGGAATTTTTAAAAGCCGAAAGTATTTGGGTCCATAATGTTATCAACTGGAGTGGGACTGTGGCACTTCAGAAACCTAAGAAGGATGAAACTTTAAGGAATAGCAGCACTAAATGCCACTATTGAGAACTCATTTTCACTTGTTTCCAAACTACTCTTCTCCAATTTACCATTCATGTTTTTTAAAATGCCTCCACCAACTCTCTGGCAACTTTCATGAAAACAAGGAACATGGCATAAATAAAGCATATGTATTTAGGGTCTGTCCCTAAAGAGCTGGGGGGAGGAGGCTCCCAGCAGAGGAACAGTACAGGTTTTAAAAAGACTTTAGCACGACGCCTTTCCCAGCGGTTTGCATCTCCCAGCACCCAGACTGAGATGTGTCTGCCAAACTCCATTTTATTTCTCTGGGTAGGTAAATTGTCACAAGACAAAGGCATAACACACATCCCTCCTCCCAAGAGGTCACGAAAAGGTAGCCATTCCCCTGGAGAGGAAAAGCACTGCTGTAAAGCTTTCCTCTATTCCTTGCAAGTAGCAGACCTGATTGCGAGAAAGACATTAGAGCTCAACTGGAAGCGTATGAGTCTCGTGAGCCAAATACTAATTTTTTCTTCTCCTAACAGAGAAAAGCCTTCTTCTACTGAAGTAATACCAGTGAGGCCCAACAAAGTCTACATTTACAGTATTATGATTCACAGGGAAATTTAAAACCTGTGTATTTGCAGTTTACAGAAATGGGGAGGCGTCCTGACAGAAGTTACACAATTTGCATTTCAAACTACCTTTTTAAAACAATAAAGAGTGGAAACTTGCTTTCTAAATGGAAGATCAAAATCTTTTTGATATCCTGAAGTCAGTATTCAGCTGTAGAACTTGGGGAGAAGTTTTGCTCAAGCAGTAACAACACAAAATTCAGATATAAGCCCATATTAAACAGAATCACTTACAGGAGGACCTGGAGGTCCTGGTAGCCCTGGTGGCCCTCTTTTTCCTGGATCTCCCTTAAGAAGGGTAAAATAATTTAGTTGATTGATAGTAATAACAACAATCAGTAGTCACATATTCAGGCCACACAACAGTGAAAAACTAAGAGGCTACAAAAGGACACACTAGGTAGACAATTAAAACATCAACCCACAACATGGCTCCCATAACAGAATGGGAAAATGATTTTTTTTAGTAGAACAGCAGCCATGTGGTGAAATAGGAGCCACAAGAAAGCCAAAACATTTTCTCCTGCTTTAGAAATCTGAAACATCTGACCACAGGATCATCTATGCACTCCTTCTCTATAAATGCTATTAAGCTATGAATGAAAAGAATTCTAGTAACTGGCTAAAGTAGAGAGAGGAGAAAATACACTTTTTCAGAGCACAAGATGAATTCACCAAGTTAGAATTTTTTCCTATTTGTGAAATTTTGATGCTGAGTGCTCTCATAAGTAAAGACAATGTGGAACCTCTCCAAATTATTTTTTGCTGAAGGTCTGTCATTAAAATAGATCTAATAATTGGGCAGAGACCATCTTTTAAGTTAATATTGTAATTTCAATGTTATTTTTGTATTTTATTAAGTCATAAATGCAATAAACAAAATGAATACAGAAAAATTATTAATTGATTCTCAAAACATGAGAGCTATAGAGCCATTCCCTTCCATGCAATGTATGATTGCATTGTGGGACTCATTATTACAATGTGTTATGGAAGCTTGGGATATAAATGGATTCAGAGACTGACTGCATTAACGGAGGATAGGTTCACATGTACCTTTTGAAAAGGCATCAGAGGTACAATTTCTTTTTCAGGCAGTCTCTGAACTACCAACTAACTGCCAGAATGTGTGACAGTACAACAGAAAAAAGCCATTTTGCAAATAGCCCGTACACTTCCCTCGGTATCCATTCTTGCCTCTCCTACAGACAAGACAATGATGTAGATAGATCATCTTCTGAAACAAATTGGCGGTTTTTTTACAGCCTTTTAAAATTTATTTATATAATTGCATTAAAAAGTAGGTTTTATTAAACAAAATGCTAATGCTATTTCAGATTTCAATTTAAAAAATGCCAACCGGTTTCAACTTCCATTTCAGTAAAGCGTGGTGTCAAAGTATGACAGTGTGGTGAAACTGAGTGCACAGTTCAGCAGTAAGGTCAACAGATGGAGCCACACTTAAAATGAGACCAAGAAGAAATACTGAATTGCCATGTTCACTGATATGCAAATGAAGATCAGTAGTTTAGGTAGTTAAGGTCATTTCCTGTATTTCTTTCTGGTCTGCTTTTTGATTTCAGTTTTCCTTGAAAAAGTAGAGTATGGGACACTCCATGAAACATTTAATTCTAATCTGACAGGGGGCCCCAACTTTGAGCTATTCATTGTTCCTATTTCTGATGAGCTTCAAACATAATCCTTCTTCTACCAGTGATCACTGCAGAGGAAAAAACAGTTTGAAAATGTTGTGATAGCCCAAATAGTATTTAGACGGCCCATTTTTTTCTTTAAGTACCTTCTAGCAATTGAATAAACCTGCATTTGCAGCAAACACAGTAGTACTTACAGGTGGACCAGCACGACCTACTTCCCCGGGAAGTCCTGCTGCACCAGCTGGACCCTACAACAACCAAGGTAAACAGCATTTTCATACCATATAAAAACTGTGTAACAAACATCCAAGGACTGAGAACATGTCATATTCACAAACAACAAACTATGCCTTCAGACACCAATATTCTTGCCCCATATACCAGAGACCTACACAACCTCAGAGGTAGCTGAAGAAAACACACATAATAGACCACATAACATCAGGATTAAAACCATCTCTTTTTTCACTGAATTACTTTTAGTTACAGTAAAATAGCTTTATTAAATATTCAAACAGATTCATTGAACAGTATATTTATGAACTGTAAAATTGATACTTACAGGTGGCCCAAGAAGCCCCTTGCCCTGTGAAATATGAAAAAAAGGTCAGAAATATGGGAGGGTTCCAAACCTTGTTAAGCTGTTTTCCAAGAATAGAGTATTTGGGATAAAAATGGTGTAAAAAACACCTCATTTGACTCTGCAAAATCATTTTGAAACCTTGTTTAACTACTGTTAAAAATAAATATTATTATTAGGTAATTTGTATCAGTAGAGAAAATTAAATTACTGATTAACTTGCCTTGCAGTATCATTTCACATATATATAAACATATATGCTTCCACAAAGGAATGAAGACACTGAAGGCTTTGTGTTTAGCTAATTATCAAGTACCATGATAAACATATCTATGCTATAATAATTTCCTTCTAAAAGTACATTGGAATTTATAATAAAAGAGAACTTTTTTCCCCTCAGGGCTTCCCTGAGGCCTAAATTCATTAAACTTATGGGTTTTGGTAATCAGAAAGAACACCAAACTTCTCCTGTTTACATTTTCCATCAGTATTGTTCTGAATCATTTTAACTAGGAGTGTCCAAGACATAAATGTGTTTCTGCCTATTTGGATGATACACTCCCTCTAAGAAAACAGATCCCTCAATCTTACATTATTAAAGCAAATGGAAAATTTTATGGAGAACAGTGTCAGTGATATGTATGAAACACTAAAATATAAAACCCCAAATATACTTAAATATTCAGGAGACTTGACATAATAAGGCAGTTGGGCTGAATGTGAGTAAAAAAGCCACAGAATATCAATCCAGGGTTGTATTTGTTTAGAGGCTGTTTAGAAAAGTCTGTATAACACAGTGAAAATTTCAAGCATTCATCAGAATCATTCCATTTTAAGCATTTAATACACGGCAGAAAATAAGTTTGCATAACCTACATAATACCTTTGTTATTGCTTCACACTTCCCTGCTGTAATTCATCATATTATATGCATCTGTATTTGGCTGTACAAATCAAACTTCCACTGCATCACATATTCAATATTATAATATCCCCTGCCTCTGAAAGGAGGAAACTACCTACTTGCAGGTCTCATTGGAGTACCCCTTCCTAACGCACCCCCTAACAGTGGCAGAGAAGGTCGACGATACCAAAAGAAGCAGCTACAGCTACTGTGTCCACCCCACGGAGCGGCCCAGGGAAAGGCTGTCTCCTTCTCTGACCACTCCACTGCATCTCCTCACCTTCCTAACTAAGACTGCACAAAGCAGGGACTCTCCCCCAGCAATCAGTGCCTCCTCCTCACACAGCTACTCCACCCTTCTGGCCATGAACTCCCTACAAGCGGAGAGCAGCTCCAGGGCAATGGTCAGTCAGGAGGTACATGGAGCAGTTCCTGTCCCAGCCAGCCGTCCATGTTCCTTCCTCTGCCTGTGTCCTAAAGGGAAAGCCTCTCCACAGAGCCTGGGACCGAGCCTTACACGCCCAGGTGCTTGCTGCCTGCTCTGGAGGTGCTGCTCATCTGCCCCATAGAGCATGTGGAGAGCACAGGCCTGGGCAGCAATGCAGAGTCTGTAAACCCCTGCCTCAGAGACACCTACCCTGTAATCTGGTAAGAACCCCTGCCATCCCACCACAAAGAGCCCAGTATTTTTAAGCGTACCGTGCTGGATGCTGTGTTTTAGTAGACCTTAAAATATTTTCAAATTCTCTGTCACTAAATACACACAATCCTCCCCATATGCCAGATGTGTAAACCACTAGCAATATATCAGCTCAGAGAAAAGTTAGAGGGAGCTAAAAGAGAGAATGGAATGAAGGGTGCAATACATGCACTTAACGTAGGAGCCCCAGGTCCATATACCAGGACCAGGTCAAAGACATCAGCATATTTAAATTACTTCAATAAAAAAATTACTTGAATGAATCACAAGAATTCTAAGAACTTTGTAAGCCTGTCATTTAAAAGATTATCCACCAAAGAGATGAGACAAAGAGAATATATTAAAACAAAACGATGAAGCAGGGAAAACAAAACAAAACAAACAAACAAAAATGGGGGGGAATTTAAGATGATAACTGAAGAGGGTGCATTCTGGGGAAGAAAAGGTGACAGAAGAAGAGAAGCAAATGCTGTATATAAAACTTTATGTCCTTAATATTCATTCTTGAAGATACAAGGAAGTCCTAACTTGGCTGATAAATGTCACTGGATGAGCATGGAAAAAAGTGATAATAATTTAAAACTAATTAGTGTTGTATCCAAGGCTTCTGATTTTCTGTTTGCACTGAGCATTTTAATAATTTAAGGGGTTTTGTGAGAAATGAAGTCTTTGGATAACTCTCCAGGGACTACTCCACTTGCAAAAAGCCACTGACAGTATTGAAAGCAGTGCATAATTACACTAAGCACTCAATTAATCATGTAGGCAGTATGCAGATTCATAATTTTGCTCACTATGTTTCTAGTAAAGGAGCTTTCATGGATCAAACCAAAGAACTGCAAAGGTTAAACATCCCATTACTTCACATTTGTAGTAAGAGCTTCTCCAAAAGTCTCGGAATCTGAAAATTAGAACCATCACTCTTCAGCATTACCATTTCTACTTATTTATTTTTAATTTTTGTTTTTATGGTAGGTGGGTTTTGTTGGGGTTTTACAAGGGATTTTGTGTTTATTTTGACGGGGAGTTGTGGGGGCTCTTGTAGTTTTGGTTTGGGTTTTTGTTTTTGTGGATTTTGTTAGTAGGTATAATCTCACTAAAGATCAGATGACCAGTGCTTGAGAATCTTTCAGTAGCTGCACAACTTCTTCGGTAGCATACAGCCATTCATCAGAGGGAAAACTGCATTTACACAGGCTTTCCTAAGAGATTTATTTTGAGCATAAATCTCTCCATATGGATTCAGCATGTATGGGTTAACAACCATGGAGCTACAAAATCAATCACCAGGCTTCTTCCTAACATGTGAGGTCTAAGGATAAATCTTAATAAGTACAACAGTAATGACATGAGTTGACTAAGTATATCCATTTTTCTCTTCTTTTAAATAAATTGGAATTCTCCTTTCCTCATTATAAATATTCCTGTGGATTCACCTGAAAATACAAGCTTCAGTTGCTTATTAAGCAGAGACAGAACAACTCCGAAAGCAATCCCTACTGAGGTTCACTGAAGCGTTATCACCTTAAGACTGAAAGTCTCAGGGCAAACAAAACCACATAGCTTTGAACAATGGTCCAAAATCTCATCAGATTTATTGCTTTTACAGTCTCAAAATATGGTGACAGAAGTCCCACTGCTCTGAAAAGAATCAGCATTCTATCTTGATAAGTTGGTCGAGGTCCAGTTTCCTGCTTTCCCAAATTAACATCTCTAAATTGAGATTAACCCTCTTTATACATGTTTTATGCATCCACTTATTCTGAAGGTCTTAGATTAATCATTCTTGAATTATCCTGTAAATGGTGAGCTAAAATCATGTATGTTTTCCCCAACTCAATTTTTCTTTCAGTTGACAGGCTAAAATGCCACAGTACTTTAACCAAGTATTTCAGTAACTCAGTTTTATTTCCCCATTTTTTTCCTATCATAGAATCACAGAATGACTTGGAATGGTTTGGAATGGAGCTTAAAGATCACTTAGTTCAAATTGCCATGAGTAGGGACACCTTCCATTAGACCAGGATGCTCAGAGCCCCATCCAACTTGGCCTTAAACACTACCAGGGATGGGGCATCCAAATCTTCTCTGGGCAGCCTGTTGCAGAACCTCACTACCCTCACAGCAAAGAATGTCTTCTTAATATCTCCTCTAAACCTACTCTCTTTCAGTTTGACGCCATTTCCCCCTGTCCTGCCATCCCATCCCCTTGTAAAAAGTCCCTCTTCAGCTCTCTTGTAGGGTCCCTTCAGGTACTGGAAGGCTGCAATTAGGTCACCCCTAAGCCATGTCTTTTCCAGGCTGAACAATCCCAATTTTCTCAGCCTTTCCTAGTTTAGGTGCTTCATCCCTCTAATCATTTTTTCCCCATACCATCTGAGTAAACATACCTAATATGTTTAACAACCTCTTCTTTGCAGCTTGATGTTATAAAATGCATTGCATACAACTCAGAAATTATTTCCCCATTTAGTTGTCAGCAAAAGCAAAAACAAAACAAACAAAAAACCACAAACAAACAAACAAAAACAACAACCTCAAGCCTCTAACAGAAAAATGTAGGGATTTCAGTCTACCTAGAACATACCTCAGTTCTGCCATTTTCTGTGACTAAATTTAGCTCATATATTGAGCCTACAGACCAGCCAGCTGTTATAATATATTAATTATTTTCCAAACTTTCAGGTAAGAATCAGCATCCATGAAAATTAAAGTGTCCACAAAGTGAGTCATCTTGAGTTTGAACATGTCTATAATGTCACACCTTCAAGAATAACTTTATCATTTTCTCTCTGGCCAATTATCAAAATAATTGTTTAATATAAATTTAATGAGAGTTAATAGGACATGGTTAAAAATACAAATACACAAGGAGTATTATACTGAAATACAATACCTCTTCTATTTAATTTAAATCATTTCTCCAAATTGAGCCTAATTTTTAATTACATTTTAATTATATGCAGCCTTATTATAATTTATTCTGGTCATCTTGTTCCGTTACTCATCTTCCTTGAGGTTTCTATCCTAAGCTAAATTTCTACATGCCAACCATCATTCACTTCTTCTACCTGCAAACCTCCTAAATGTCACAATTATTTTCAGCCCCTAAAATTGGATGTTAGATCCGTCTGCATGCCAACTGGAACAGTACTCTTTGCATGTCCTTGCTCATACTTTGGCTTGTTTTCATACAGAACCGCAAAAGAGCACAAGGAATCTCACAGAATTTACACTTCAGTGATGCCATTTAAACACATGGCAAGAAGCTGAAAACAGGAATAACTGTAGACTCCTATATGCAAATGAAACATGGGCTCTCTCATCTCCATAGCATTTTCACAAAGAGATGGAAAAGAATGGTATAAACTCAAAACTTGGGACAACATCACACATGCAGCTTTCTTTTCTACAGCATACAAACCAAACATAACCTTTCAGTAATATTTGCACACTTAGATATAAAGACAAAAAAGTTCCTTAAAGTACTAGTTTAATAACTTAGAAGTTCTTTGAAACCTCAGAAATAGTTTTGGGCTTTTCTTCACTACCTTTAGTGGTAAGAAGCCTTCATATTAATACTTAAGGTGAAAAAATTCTCTAAATGCATTACTTACTGGAAGTCCACGAGCACCTGGCAGTCCTGGCTCCCCCTTTGAAAGATAAAAAATGAGTTTTTAAGAAGCATTAGCATCAAGTTTTGTAAACAATATACAGGAAGGTGTTCTCTCACCTTTTGGAGGGTATAATTTAGTGGACATAGTCTGCAAGTATTATTCACTTCATTAATGCTATGCTGGTTTCAGTAAGACTTGACAGAAAGGAAAGACTTTCTCAGAATTAAAAAGATAAAGCCTCCAGCCTTTTATTCCCCCACCCCCCAAAAACTCAAGCATACTTTTTACTCTGACTTCTGATTTATATTTCATTTGACTGATGATGAAGTCAAGTTTCACTGTTCTGGTTCCCACTACATATTTCGATGACACAATTGTAACAACACAAGATGGAAATGGCCTCAACTTTACTGAAGATGCTCAACCTTAACATTAACAATGTAATGCCAACCATCATTCCTTATTGTTGACTGTGGGAATGGGAGCCTCTTTATATTGTGTGACAAGGGCCCAGTACATATGTATTCTATAGATATTTTAGGATTATAAGAAAGGCTGCAGCATCTTATTAGTCACATAGAGACAAAGAAAAATGCTGCTTTAAAAAAATCCATCGTTTCATGCATAATTTTGTTCCTACCTTCTGTCCTTTTGGTCCTGGGGCTCCATGTGAGCCATCAGGTCCTGTGAATCCCTTTGGAAGTAAGGTATACAATGTTAATGCAAGGGTTTTTCTTAATCACAACAGAAAACATTATAAAACATAGAAAAACAAAGCTATTAAATGAAATCAGTAACTGCAGGACACTTGCAATCCAAGTATTCATTTACATGTACAGATAGAACTGCACAAGTTCAAAGTACTAGCACCAGTGCCTGTGATATGAATCTTCAAGAATTATTCAGTTAAATCACAATTAAATTAAACACGTGATTTTACATGATCTTATTTCCTCATAATGGGAGACTGATGAACTTATTTCAGGGCTGAGGTTTAAAACAAAAACTGTCAGTGTTGTCCATCTCAAATAAAAGTTTCATTGACAACAACAACAATAGAAAACAAAACAAAAACCCAGAAGGCTGCCGGGTTGGATTTAAATTTACCCTTTGAACTTGTCTATCTGACTAACATGAAAAACCAACCACGATATTATAACCAGAAATTCATTTGAAGTTCTTATTTTTCCTTTTGATTCCAATTTTATAGTCAGCTTATATGGCTTAGAAATTTCCAGATATCCAGAAGAGCTTTTTTTTTATGTTTATCTAATACTTTTATTTTTTTGGTACACATCCACTTTTTTTGGTACATTTTCACCAATTCAATGTTCACACAATTGTTCTGACAATTTGATTTTGAAAGCTTACATGATGATTACAAGCAATTACTGTACAGTACCTTTTTACAGTCTATTAAACCTGACACTGAAATAATTTTTGAAATAAAATGTGACTTAAGAAGTCAGAACTGCCTCACCAATTAAACACAGAAGGTATTATAAATCCAAAACCCCAATTAAAAGTTCAATGCAGAGTGGAAGTACAATGAAGTCTCACTTTTTTTCTTCAAGCAAAAATAAAAAATGTTCAGTATTTCAAAAGACTGTACTCTAGTATTAAACTTTCACTCATCCACTAATATGAGGGAATATACAGGTGTGAACAGATATCGAAAGCTGAGCTGAGTTTAGTGTGTTCTGTTTCATGTGATTGTGTTACCATGAATATTGGCAAGGAAAATAAAATTATGCCTTAAATGAAAATTGTAAGAGGCAATGATTTTTAAAGATCTGCTTATAGGGTTTTGACATGTACAAAAGGGTTGTGGGCCTGTACTGTTTTTAGGAAAAAGTGAAGTGGTACGAGATGGCACTCACAAAGCCCATTTCCTCTTACAGATATGAAATTTGAACAGTTTAGTTGAAGACTCTTCCAGCTCCATGTCCGCTAAATCTCTTCCCAAAACAAATTAAATATTAACCTCTAACAGCACTGCAACATTAAATAGATACTAGACTTTCTCAATTATATAATTTGCAATACCCTCTAATACACTGGTTTATGGTATATAATCTTTATTTTTGATATTTTAAATTTTTAAAATTTTAAAACCTTATTTAAACTAAACATAAGTTTGCCTACCTCCTGGCATAACATCTAAGTATTAATGCAACAATCTCGCTTCATAAAAAGAAATTCTTTCTAACAGTACTCTCAAGAGAGAGAAATATGTTGAGTTTCCCAAAAATGTTTGAAGGCATTTTTATTGCCACGAATTCATTCAAGATGACCTAACAGGGCATCAACACTACATGATGTTGAAACTTTGATCTTCTCTATTATTTTCCACAGGACAGGAAGATCCATCAGCAGACCTTCCTCATGCACTCTCTGCCCTGCTCTGTGACCAGAGGAGGTGTCCAGAGGCTGCAGCAGAGTCCTCCCTGAGACCACTGCCCAGAGCCCTCTCCAGGACCAGGTGGCAGCACTGACAGCCCTTGTGCTTTATGGATTTATTCTTGAAAAATAAATAAAGGAGAAAAAAAAAAATAAAAAAATCTAGACGATCAAGTGTACTCACATCAGCTCCCGGTTCTCCAGGTAACCCAGGGGATCCTGGTTTGCCTGCATCCCCATCTGGACCCTTGAGGATTTAAATGGACAGTTAAGCATGTTTCACAGAGGGAAGCAGAAACAAAACTGGAAACTTCTTCTCTTGCAGAAGCAAATGCAAAGTAGCTGAAATCACTTACCGGTGGACCAGGGGGGCCCTTTGGGCCTCTCTCCCCCTAACAAGATATGAAAAGGAAGGTATTAGTCAGAACTACAACAACCTTTTATGGTCTTCCATGAAAATCACTGATTTACAGATTATCAGAAATAATCCTGAACCTACTCTTATTGTAGAAAATAAATATTAAATCCACATCATTTCTATTACAGACTAACAGATATCATCACAGAAACTTCTGACAGGAATCAAGGGAACCCACACAGTAGCTCATATCAGGAATAATGCCACAAATCCTTATCATGATTTAGTATGAGTGATTCTATGTAATCCCCTTTGAGATCAGATTTATACAACCCCTACACCCCATTAATGGCTGATAATCACAGCATATGATGCTGATTACATAAAATAAATAATCCTGAGTTTTCTATACCAAAGAGAATCTGAAAATCTGCTTTCTCCCCTCACTCCAGCCCACTACAGAGTATGAGATTCATCAATTCCTTCATGTGTCTGCAGCCAAATTCAAACTCCTGAGGATCAAAGGCTGACCGACAACGCAGATACACCTCAAGGCATTTCCTATTTTCTAGGCAGGGCATGGGAAACACTTACATCAATGCCATCAATACCGGGAACTCCTGGTGGCCCTGGTGGACCTGGGGGGCCTGGTGGACCAGGGGGACCTCTCTGACAAGGAGTAAAAAAAAGGAGCAATTAGAGACTGGCAAACCACCAAGCCAGTCTGAGGGGACCAGCACAGTTAGAGGCTATGGGTTAGTCAGGAGGTCACAGTTGTGACAAGGAGCTGCATCCTCACCCCATGGATATCACAGGCCCTATTTTGACTGTCACTATGAGGACTGGCAACACTGCCCTCACCAAGGGAATGGGGAAGGTGTTAAATCCCCCTCCCTGGGCCTGGCCACTCTTCCGTGCTGTCAGGGCCAGGTGGGTTCCACTCCCCACCCAGCAAGATCTGAATGCCACACGGCAATGACAGGGTGGCAGAAATAAAAGTGGTCTTTGTGAATCAAACACAGAAATTCACTACACCAATTACTCATTCGGCCAACACAAAGGAGAACTCCTCAGAGTTCATACCAGCAACGAAAATTTAAAACAACCCTGTCACTGCTTCACTGACAGGCTCAGCAGTTTCCCCTGGTTCCTCAGGACTACATTAACATCTACAGAGGCACTTTATCAAAACGTCAGGCTCCCGAAGGGAGGTAGCAGGCGCCGCCAGCCTGTGGAAACTCGGGGAAAGACTGTTACAGGTCTCCGTGCCTATAATGAGGTGCTCTGTTCTCCTTGGAGTGAGCTCTGCCCGCGGCCCCACAACGGGGCTCTGTGAGCAGGAGGCTGCCCCGGGCCCTGAGCCTGGTCCCTTGCTCCCCACAGCACTGCTGTTCTGGACACCTTTCCTCCTCACACCAGGCTTCCCAGAAATGTTCCATCCAGCGGTAGTTTTATGCGGAACTCAAGCCCCGCCAGTGTCACCTGCCCTGTGCTCACCAGCCAGGGACACACGCGGTACCACCGCCCTGCGGTCAGCTGGCCTCTGCAGCGTCACCCACAGCTACTGGGGTGGGGGACACGGGACAAACGCGGGACAAATCCCCTCCGGCGGGTCGGCACCAGGGCACGGCAGAGCAGCCTTCGGTCCCTCTGCACCAGCACCCCGAGCTCCGTCCGCGGCCTCGCACTTACCTCGATTCCCGTCTGGGTTATCTGCGAGGGAGAAAAAACAAAGAACAAACCAGAGGCAAAGTCAGAACAAACTTACTTGAGCCAGGCCGAGGCAAAGGGCCTGCAGGAAAAGCCCCAGGGGCAGGAGGCGCCGGGCCATGGATGGAGGGAGCAGCCTGCGGCTGCCGGAGCGGGCGGGCGGGCGAGCCAAAGGTGAGCGCGGCCGGAGCCCCTCCCGGTTGCGGCCCGGCCCTGGGCAGGGTCGCGGGGATTGGAGGAAGGCTGGCGGCCGGCCGGGCGAGGACGGAGTGCCAGCAGCGCCTTAACCCTTCGCCCTGCTGCTGCTGCCGGGTCGGACACCGACCCCGCCGTGCCCGCGGGTCTCCGCCGCCAGGCTCCCGGTGCGGCGGCGATGCCGGGGGCGGCGGCCACAGAGCCTCTCTGCCTGCGAGGCACGGCGCCCGCAGGGGCCCCAGCCAAGCAGCCCTGGGTGATCAGTGACTTGCTCGAAAGCGAGTCACGGAAGGGTTAATATGAGGCGGCGGCGGCTGCTGCTGCCCTGGGGGGTTGGATTTCTAGAAGCACCGAACACCAGACAGGTATGGTAAAAAAGAGCATCGCCGGCCAGGAAGGGGGAGAAAAAATGAGACTCCCGTGGGTTGCAGCGGCGGACAGGACAGGACAGGACAGGATAGGTCGCTCACCCGAGCCTGCAGCTCGCCGCAGCCTTCGCGCTGGGGTCGCAGGGGGTCGCAGTGAATCACCATCCACTGGATTTCGAACTGGCAAAGGAGAAGAAGATCATGTTAATTCGGGTCAGGGGGTCACGCTTGCTGAGGGTGTAAGAGGAGGAATACTGGCACACTACGGAGAGGGTTAAACGCTAGGTATTTAATGTCAATAGCTACAGGTGGAGCAGTGCTTCACCCTACATTCCCCCACCTTGAACTGTGGAGGTCTTTTAAAGAGGGGGCATAAACCGGCCGAGGTACTGACACTGCTGAAATCCTCTTTATCACATCTCTACTGTTCTGTTTGCTTTACAGTTATCACAGTTTCCAGAGTGCTGAGACTGGAGCTCTACAGAAGCAGTACCCTTGTTTCTTTTACCTGTTATCTGACACCACCATCTGTGAGCCAATTTTTTCCCTCCTTTATCCACTTCTCATTTTCAAAGTTTCATAATAATAGCCAATTGAGTGCCATAATATACATATAAAAGAATCAATACTAGTTTAATATTACAAGGCAGCCATACAATAGCAACAACCCAAACAGGAGTAAATTGTCAGCATTTTCCTCACACTAAATCCAAAACACAGCACTGCACCAGCTATGAAAAGAAGAAAGCTAACTGTCTGTCTTGAGGCTATATAAAACAAAAGCTAATAGGAAACCTCTCTAACTTTTTAAAAATGAAAAATGAAACTCTTCTGGTGGCAAGGTAGTAAAATATGTGACTGGCTTCCCATTGATTTAGGAGAGGTGAGAGAAGGGCAAATACGTTCTAGGCTTGCTGTCAAGGTATCTTTTCCCTTGCCAGTATTTCACAATGATCTTGTTGATAATGTTAAGCTGATTTAAAGGATGCCACTGTTTTGAAGATGTCTCATGTAGGTATTCTATTGATATAAATATAGAGTGTTATTAAGGATTAAGTACAGTCACAAAGTTCTCAGAAATGAACCTCAGATAATTTAGGGGTAATCATAAAACGAAGATATTAAAATGTAACCTTTTAAACCCAAAGGTGTTGTGCTGGTTTTGCCTGGGGTACAGCTAATTTTCTTCACAACAGGTGGTATGGGGCTGTGTTTTAGATTCGTGCTGGGAGCAGAGTTGATAGCACAGGGATGATTTTGTTATTGCTGAGCAGTGCTTGGACAGAGTCAAGGCCTTTTCTGCTTCTGACCCCACCTCACCAGCAAGGAGGCTGGGGGGTGCGCAAGGACTTGGGAGGGGACACAGTCAGGATAGCTGATCCCAACTGACTAAAGGGATATCCCAGACCATACACCGTCATGCTCAGAATATAAAGCTGGCGGAAGAGGAAAAAGGCAGGGGGGAGTTTGAAGTGATGCTCTTTGTCTTCCCAAGTCACTGTTCCATGTGATGGAGCCCTGCGTTCCTGGAGATGGCTGAACACCTGCCTGCCATTGGAAACTGATGAACTAATTCCTTGTTTTGCTTTGCTTGTGTACATTGTTTGAGCTTTACCTGTTAAAGTGTTTTTATCTCAATCCACAAGTTTCCTTACTTTTACTTTTCCAATTCTCATCCCACCATGGGGCAGAGTGAGCAAGTGGCTGTGTGGGGCTTAGTTGCTATCTGGAGTGAAACTACAACGAATATTTAAGATTCATAGGTCAATGTTCCTGATGTACATTTTGCAGGTTTCCAACAGAATTTCTGTTTCATCTTAGTCAGCACAGACTTGATTAACTGTCTGTTCATTGTTTTGTCCTCTTAAGTTCTACAGAAATTCCTGCAAATGCCCGCCGTCTTTGCACAACTCGATATCAACCATGTAATTCAGTTGTCTTATTAGTGCTTCAGTTGAGAGAGGTGAAAGTTAGGTAAGTTGCAAATGAGACCTAAACATGTAGGGTTGTATTTTCAGTATAAAATCAGTCACAGGGATGCATTTAGCAGTACCATAGGCTTTAAGGAAAACTGTGATACTCAGAGCACAGTTGTAGGTCTCCTCTGGGAGATCTAGCTCCCTGTACCCCACTGGGCTGTTGCTGGCTTGGTGATGATTCAGGGGAAGTCATCCCTCCTGAGGAAGTACAACTCAGCTAAGCAATTTTTCATGTGGAGATTTTCTACAATGCTTTGTCAAGGATATCTATGTTTCTTCTAAGAGAGGTCTGCTGTCAACTGTTTGTATATTTGTTAAGTGACCAAGAATAAACTACATATATTTAAATGCATCTCGTTCCAGAGTTATTTTAAACATGTTTTATCCATTTTTCAACATCTGTGAAATAGGTTTTTAGAGCTTCATTTTCCTTGCACCTTTTTTCAAAGCCTTTGAACATTACAGCCAATTCTGGTGTTATTTGGCTTTCCATAGCTGCATTCAGCCTTCTGAATGTGAGATTTCACAGGGTGAAAAAAAAACAAGATGTGACTTTTTACAGTACACAGACACAATCTGTTCCATGGTGTAAATTAATCCCCATTAAACAAATATTGACAAGCAGCTTCCTCTTAGATGTTACAAGTCATGTAACTTCCCAGAGCTAGTTAGCAGCATCAAATGTCAATTAAATAATGACCAAGAGTCACTTCTGTCAAAGAGTTTAGTGTCTATTATGAGAAAACCATGGTAATGCCTCTGAAATCATAGAAACTAAAGCAATTGTAACATCTCATAGAATTTATAATTTGAGCAGTAAGAAATTAATTCCCTTACCTTCCTATAAAAAACATGTAATTTAGGAAGTAAGTTCCTTTTTCAGTTTTGAAATTATTCTATATCTCATATTGCTTAGAGTTTCTAACGGATTATATTATTTACTTTTAGATAAAAAAGAGAAAACTTTTAGATACTTTTATCTAAAAAAGAAAAGATGAAATGCAGCTGTGAATCTGTATAAAAATTCACCCTCCATAAAGCATTCCAGAAATCCTGGAATAAATCTTTGTAAAGGCTGAAAGGCAAGATGCAGTGTCTAATGGAACTGTATCTATTATTCTCCCAGGCAATCATAGTAATAACAAGCAATAAAGAATCCCTTTTAAAATTATATATATTACAGTGCACCTATGAGAAGTTGACCTATTCCGCAAGATAAATAGGGCCATCAGCAGAATGCTGCAAAAAAGAATAGGAAACACATATTTTATGTCCTTTTAAAATTCTACCACTGGAAGTAATATACTTTAACGATGCCTGGGAGTAAATTAAAAGCTATGCCTAGGGCGTATTAAATAACCGAGACTGTTGAAATATTTAAACTTATAGTCAAGCAAGTTCAAGGATAAGACTAGAATAGCCCCAAACACAGATTTAGTCAATTTAAGGAGAAATAAAATGCACAAGTTAAAACAGAAACTTCTGCAATATAAATAGACATTTTAAAATTACTAGTCCATCTGACTATGTAATTCCTTTATCATCATTTCAGAGGATATGGGGTTCCTAAATCTACATTTCTATAATACCAGGTTGAACCACTACCATTGATTTTTTGGACTTCCCAGCACAGGCCATGCAATTCAATCCAGTGAGTCCTAAGTCAGTTCTATCTAAAATAAAGTGTATTTTTAGACATCCAAATTCAGTTTAAGAATATAGTGTCATACTTACGTTCTGTCTTCCCTGATAATTTGTGCCAGTACTGATTATTCTTTTTGTGAAGTGTGCATCATACTCTTGTTTTAAGGCCTAACTCATGCAAAGATTTGACTTTTTTTCATCAAATTTACTTCATATGGCTGAATCTTCCCAGAAACATGCTAATTTTATAAGCAAATATTTTGCATGATAAATGGTGAATAGTAAAAATTATTTAATTCCATTTTGTTTCTTCGTCCTTGAAAGAGGTTGGCCTATAGTTAACATAGCTCCACACTGGTACCTAACGATGCACAGTCTTAAACACAGGCAAGGCAGAACTTAATGCCAGACACTTTTCCCCACCAAATGCCTGAAGAGCTCTGGTGATCGATGCTGTTCATTTGTATACCTTTCTGAAAAGTGCAAGTCACCACAAAACACAGGCTGGAGTGGAAATAGGATAGGATTCCGAACTACTCTTCTGCTTTTCCTCACTTCTTTAATCCTGGCCAAAGGTCAGCCAGAGTACCAACAGAAGGCCAAGGTGACCTTGATACCACATCTCTCTCCTCATTTGTCAGCTGCCATTTGGAATCACTTCTTCAACAGGCAAAGGAACCCTCCGTGTTTTTAAAGGGATGACACCATGTCTAATTTGAGGGCACAGTTTGCTCTAGCACTGTATACCAGGTGCTGTAAAATGATTGCATTAGCACCTATAGTTTTCTCTGCATTTAACCTAAATATCTTTCCAAAGAGGAAAACAATATTGGCATAGAATTTTTTTCATCCTAGTAACATGCATAGAATATATGTAATGTGTAATGTTTTCATCATCCCACCTATCTATTCATCCCTCAGTATCCCTCAGAATACTTAGCAAAGCTAAGAGACACATGCTAACTTGTAATATGCTAATTGTCACATTATCAGCTCCAGCTGATTAATTTGGATGACATTTTCAAAGACTAACTCTCGTTTTCAACAGAATTAGTATAACTTTTCAGCTATTGAAATTTCCTAATCCGCGTCTGTGATAGCATGCTAGATAGATCCCTTCAGACATATAGGGTAGCTTTCTGCTGGCATTCTCAAGTAATAATTATTTCAATCCAGTGCAATACAGTAACTAAACATACAGAGGTGATGAAACATGAGATGGTTCTTTTCGTTGCAATGTTTTCCCTTTCGGATTTACACAACACTGGTTAACCTCTGTCCACGGTTTTTTGCAAAGAGTGTGAGTTGTAGTTTAAAATTATGTCTCATTTCACTCCTTTATTTCAAAGTTATTGTAACAAATACGGGGATCTCTAAGAACTGTCATTATTGAAATTTAGACTTAACCTGAATCATCTCTTAACTTAAAGGTATAAATATATACGTGCATGATTTAAAAAACACAGCTAGCACTTACCTGCCAAGGAGTTGTTACTTTCTGCCATTTCTGCTTTCAGAAATAATTTAAACATTCATTCCACAGAACAAAACCCCATATATAATGTAAAACAGTTTTTGCAGAAATAAAAGATTTTGAAACTTACCGGAACAGAAATTTGAGGATTATTTTTAAGTTTTCCAAGCACAGCAAAACCATTAGTGTTGATTTTCCCTTTTGGTTTTATGTTTAAGGATTCTATTTTAATACAGTCAATAAAAAGTGTGACACTGTTTGCTTCCACAATTATCATAAGCTTGTGCCATTGGGAGTCAAACAAGAAAGGCAAATGTAAAAATGGTGCCGTTTGGTGTCTTCCATCTGCTCCTTTATAAGAAAACTCAACGCTTTTCATTTGACCATTGAGATGCACTCCAACTTGTTCTTTTCCTGAAGAATCCTGAATCTGCCAAATAGTCCAGTATTTCTGAAGTGTGGCCCCAGTCATCCGAAAAGTAGTTAGAAAGGAGTATTCATCAGGCAATCCATTGGAATATATGGCACTGTGTAGGATTAAAATACAGTACATTTGTTCTGTATTTGCTCTGAAAATCTCCGCATATCACCACAGAGTAATGAGAAACCATTACTCAGTGGAACCATATCTCAACCACTCCTGTATCAATGCTCTTCTGCATGGTGAGCCCCAAAACAAGGTGTTCCTAATGGCAAAAGCAAGGGTTCAGAAGTGTGGGTTCTTCCAATGTTTTACAATTTTTATGATAACCCTTTCTAAGAGTAATGGATGGAGCAACAAGTAACTCCTACTTCAGATATAGAAAGTATGTCCTACAATTATCCTATTTCCCACTATTTGACTCACAAAATCAGTCAACATAGTATGACTTTACAATGACCAGGGAGAAAATGCAGATCTGATTTGATTTTGAAGGCATAAGAATGTCTTTTGCAAGTGCATTTTCTTGTTCAGCCTGCCAATAACCCTTTTGTTAAGGTATAAGCTCTCACTTCAGCAGAAATCATTCAACAAATCATTCATTGACCAACATACATGTGGTGAGAATACACACTCAAAGTGTATTATGTCCTGTGACATTCAGCCACAAGACTACAAGTAGCAGAGAACGGATTTGCCACATATAAAACATCTCATATTTTAGCAGGTCCTATAAGGTGAGCTTTGGAAACACGGGTAGCACTGGCTGTGTCACTGTGCAAAAGAGTAACATCATTTTTTATTTCAAATATATCACTGAATCCAGTACAATATTTAAAAAATAGGACTTTCCATGTTTATTTTATGGATCATAAAACTCTAGTGTCATATCCTGTTGACATCAATACATTATTTGCAATCTAGTAGAATTTAAGAATAAGTTTGAATAAATTTCTTAAGCATGAAGATATGCAGAGCTATTTTATTCCAGCTTTCATTAGAATAACTTCTCAAACAAGTAGACATTTTGAACAAAGACAATTTTTGGAGTGGCAGATCAATCCTATCTCAGCAGCTGTTTAGACAGCATTAGTGAATCTCAGGATATAGGATATGAGGGGGAAGAAAAGCAGGAAAATGGAATAAGTTAGCTCTTATTCTATATGCTTGATGACTGCTGATTGAGAAAGAGAGTACTTCCAGGAGCAATCTCCCTAGTTTTGGTGTTCCAAGCTGCAGTGCAGCTGTGTTCCAGCAGGCAGCGGCACAGCCTCAGCAGATTTCAGTGAGGACAGGACAAGCCTGGGAGCGGCAGCTTCGCCTCTTGAATAAGGTACCCACGCTGCTGGTGTTTCTCCGTTTCCCCACGAGCCTTTGCACACACCTGAGAGCTGGGGTATCAGGGAGGGGAATGTTTAGCTGGAAAGTTTAGCTCATTATACAAGGTGTGGAGATATACAAAGTTGAAAGAGGGGTTCCTTGCCAGTATCTTTTAATCTGTCGGTGCTTTGCTCTGAGTTGTGTCTGTTTTGACTGAGGATGAAGTAGTCTGCCCCACCTGGTTTTGTTTGATAGGATTTTATCTAACTCGTTGTGTTCTGTCATCATTTATTTTCAGTTTGTATCTTGCCATCTCAGATGCAAATATCAGCGTGTGGATATTGTAGTTTTCCCTTGGTTCTGAGCACTTTGCAGTGTTTACTGTCCCCTATCCCTCCTTGTGTTAGGTTTCTGGCCTACACAACAAGCATGTATATTCTTTTCTGCTCCAGGAAGATACTTCTTCCCCCTATCCAGACATACCTTCATTCTTACTAAGCTTCTGATCCTGTTCAGCACATCCTTTATGGCCTTTTGTGTCCTTCTTCTATAATGTCTCTTTTAAAAGTATTTCCATCTCCTCTACTGCTAAAACCTTAGCTCAGCTGGGTCATTTATCTCTTCAATTGCTGAACGTCATTTGCTTTTGCAGAAGAGCTGGTTTTTCTACTTCCACACTGAAGGTGGTATTGTTAGGTAATCTTTAAACAGCCTCCTTGTGACATTCAAATTTCTCTGTTAAATTCAGGTGTCTCCTGCACTGAGCCTAAAAGAAGCAGTACCAACCCCAGATCCTCTGTGAAGAGGTTTTCAGTCTTTCTCTGCACTGCTAAGTTTTGCTGTCATAGCAATACTGATTAAACTATCACACACATTCTCATCGCACCTTAGTTGACACAACTATACTGCCAGAAAAACAAAACAACAAAAAAAATCCCAGTATGTAAACACACTTTTTGATTAGAAGATTGTTTATACTAGATTGGCAAATGAATTCTTTGCACCATATTTAGGTATAGACTTAGCACTTTTCAAGACATTACATGGGTTCTCCTTTTTTCAGACATTAAAATAGAAAAGAAATATATTCACTTTTTCAGGAGATATGCAAAGAAGAGAAATAATGTAACAGCTTCTGACATTGGTAAGAGAAAAAAAATTATAAGAAATGTATATCAAACACTAAAAATAAAAATTTAGTACACAAACATGGATAAGTATTCACATTTTTAAAAAATGTTAATAACCAATCAGAAGAACTGCTGCCTTTAGACTAAAGACTCAGTATCAGCAGCATGACTCAACACAGTGAAGCATGACCCATCACTAGAAAGGTACTCTGCAGGGGACTGTTACTGTGTAAGATTTATACCTATAATTCTACAAGTAAAGCAAAGACAGATACTCATTTCAGTACTCCAACAGTAATTATCTTTTAGTGATTTCAGTGTATTTTGGAACACAATTCTTTCCAAAGCCTGTAATCCTTATATAGGCAAAACCCTTCTGAAGTCAGCAACTTAAAATGCTAAATATTTGGAAACCATGTCAAATTTAGCATGGTATTTAAATAAACAGTTGTAGAGAAGCTATTCCTACATCTCACTGCCAAGTGAAGAGTGATGGATTCTAACTTTATTGAACATCTGACAGCTGTATAAGCACTCAAATTATTTCTGGAAATTATTTTTAACGTAGTTGTTTCCAATTATGGACGGGAACAAGGCAATTATAAATTTAGATTCAGGTAAATGAGCAAAGAAAGCATTAATATGGAAACATATTTAAAGGCCAAAATCCAGATTTATTCCTGACCCATTTCCTATCCACTTAAAATTGTTAGGGATATAAGCCATCAGATCATTTTATTTAATTTAGTTTTTATCTTCAGTTTGTAAGAAAGCATTCCAGTCCTGCTTTCCTTGTGTACTCACACTATTATTAACTGCTTAGTTGTTTTATGAATACAAGTTTGGGTTAATTTTTTTTTTATCAAATATTTGAATACTTGCCTACATTTTTAAAGTATTGCAGGGTGGGAAGTTTGAAACATTGGTAGTTCATTTAGGGGAACTTCTGAAAGACTACTATTTCTTTTAATCTTTTTCATAAATACGTAAGGATCTCACTAATCCTGTATCCTGAATACTTACCAGGAAGATTTCTTTGAGATTTCAAAGCTAAGTCCTACCGAGGCTTCAATACAGCCAAGGTAAGTCATCTGACTATGGTGAGGAAAGCCCTGATCCATACCACCTACCCTAGGATTCATCAAGAGCAGAAGAGTATGTTAAGAGGTCAACTATGTACCTGTTTAAATTCTATAGAGTAACTGTTTATTTTACTAAATTTGTTTCTTTGAGTTAATTTCTTAGGTGAGCTCTATTGCTCACTGAGTTAACTTAGTCCTTGCTAAAAGAAGATTTTAGAAATGTTAGTACAACCCACCGGAGGTGGCTGTGGAAATGCTGTGGCCATTCTCACGATAATACAGTATCATGTGCCCAGGGTTGAGGATTTTTTCACTCAATCTGGAGACACTCATGTCTGCATCTCCTGAACCTGCCTAAAATCATAGCTGACCTGGCAGACACTACCTGGAAGCAATTGAACAAGCAATAATGACAAAACTTATCTCAGCACTTCTACAAGCATCTGTCCTAAGTCATTAACCAGAAGCCATTTGTTAGAACTCATTACCCTCAGCTGATCTTTATTCTTCAGAAACTTCCAGCTCTGAGCAAATTAATTCTCTTATGACCTAATTATCTTCTCATCTGCATTTTTTTCTTTTCTATTTCAGCCTCATCATCAACATCTGTGTAGGATAGCTTACTCACAATGTGAAAGGAAAAGCACCTGAAGAAATTTGGTGGCTGAATGTAGAAAAGCCAGACCTTCAAGCACATGCATTTGAGGGTCACTGCTTCACGGAAAAGCAATATTCCCAAAGAAAAAAAAAAAAAAAAAGCCAAAAAATCGGCCTTTGAAGTTCTCTGGATGTTTCAAGTTTACTGATAAAGTTTTATAAACTTCCTCCCTATTTTGTTTGTGTGTGTGTGCTGTGACAGTTGCATTTGTGAAGTCAAAGGTTTAAGGTTTCAGCAATGCACAAAGATAACTAGCTCTTTTCCCACATATAAAAAATGTGTCATGAACATATTTCTTTTTGCCAATATATTTTTTTAAGATTTCCATTAAAAATAAACACAATTATTAACCAGGATTAATTTTGTACTTGCTAACTGGTGGACACCTACAACATGCACATTGATTAAACTAAAAAATGATGGGTTCACCAAGTCCACCGAAAACAGCTATGTGTCATGGCAATTCCACACAAAGTTATTACACCATTATTACACCACACCATTACATGGAGAGCACTGTAAGTATCCTTCAGCAGATTCTACTCCAGAAGAAGCACTGGCCAATGGGAATTTATTTGGGTGATGGGAGAAGCTAAGCTATAACTTGGGTGCAAACATTTTTATTCATTCTGGAATATACTTCTGGACAAACATGCTAAGCAGTGAAAAGACCAAGCAACAACTCAGCAGCATTTTAAGGATGCTCTGTGAGTTTTTCAAGGCGTAAGCTATTGCTCCATCAAAGACTCAATGCTAAGCCGTCCTCATCCAATTGAGCTCTCATTCCCATACTATATAGCCACTCTAGAATGGGCTCCTCTGCCTTAGCATAATCATCATAACTTAGCCTAAAAAATTATTTGTCTGTTGCCAACGTGTTTCACGAGGATCTCTCCCCAGTGCTCCTATGGCTCTTGGGCTACATATCAGTCATCCAGCTCGGGAGAGCCATGCTGGCCATTTTTCCCAAACCCACTCTATTTTTTCTTCCCCCACCTCTCGATGCAGCAGGAGCGCACACGCCGGAGGCGGGGGCTGGATGTGTGTGAGCCCCGACCACAACATCCCGGCCATAGCAGCCCGGCCACAGCGTCCCGGCCACAGCAGCCCGGCCACAGCAGCCCGGCCGCTTCAGCACCACGGGCACGGACAGCTCCGGGAGCCGGGGCGGGCCGGGCAGCTCTGCCCTGCCTTGCCCTGCCTTCCTTCCCTTTCCCTCCCCTCCCCTTCCCTCCTCTTCCCTCCCACTGAGAGGGCTACGCGGTAAAATAACTCTGGAACAGAGCAGCGAGCTCGGGCTCCGTGACAGGGGAGCAGCACACTGAGGCACTGGAGCTCGGTCGGGACTCAAACCTTAATCCATTCCCCGGGCCGACAACCCCAATGGCAGGAGTCAGCTCAGATGCTGTAGTAAGCAGTTGATACAGACTTGCAGACTTGTTCAGGGGTATTTAGTATATATCAATCACTTATTTCACTAGAACCATCTATAGCAATAAGTCTAAACTCTCTTAAAAGTGCAAATATTGCTGCTTTATCTGAGACTCTCCAACTTTTAGTAAACTGATGATCCCATTTGCTGTCTGTGTTTGGATTCGCATTCATGCACTAGCAGCCCTGATTTGTGCCTGGGACTGAAAGTAGTCATGAGCCCAAATGTAACTTAAGCTCTAAAGCAGCTTAACCTGGTGGCTATGAAGGTAGGAGCCAGGGAGGACTGCAGCAAAAAAAGCTGTTAGTGACAGGTAGAGTAAGACAGAAACACTTCACAATCCAATTATTCCTAGCTGAAACAGTAGTCCAGTTAATGGTCTTGTCAGTTAATTGCTAAGTTGAGGGATTCTTAATTACATAAGGTGCTGGAACAGAATCCAGACTTGCCTGAATTTGGCAAAGACATCTCTACCCTGCTGTACTGTCTCTATTCCTTCACCAGCAGCAAGTCTGGCCTGTAAACCACAAACACAATTAGATTCCTAAATCCTGACTTCTATCACAAGTTCACTGTAACATGCTAAATAATAATTTTCAACTTTTATAGATTAAGTGACCATAAATCAGCCAGGAACATACATGTACCTGTTACCTAAGACAAACACACAATGAAGAAACCCTTGCCTCAGAATCAGTGAGTTGTTAGCCTACTTTGTCTCTGCAATCCTCACATGATCAGAAAGATACCTTTGTGTCAATATTTTAAGAAAACTTTCTTCCCTCTCTTCTTGTTACATTTTCTTTGCCTCCCTATTTCAAGTCATCAGCAACTCCTGACGTTACTTTCTAGAGGTGAATCGCTTTGTATCAGCAAATCTTGAGGCACTCTGAGCAATATCATTGGTTAGAGGAAAGTGTAAGTCCGTGAAATTGCTGCTACAGAATCAGTCTGATCTGATGGTGGCAATGGGAAAAAAAAAATTCCTCTTTCCTCTTCCAAAAGTTTTTCAAATTAGGTGATCTAGCTAGTGGGAGATCTACCACTTAAATAATAAGATTGCAAAATATCTACATTTTAAAGCCAAATAAGGGAGGCATTACCTGGTTGGTATCCTGAAGTCTACATTGGGTCCCAATTTATAAGCCACTTGTAGAGAAGTGGATCCCACTACTTTCTCGACAATTCCTTGGGAAGCAGCTTTTTCTATTTGAAACTGAGAAATCAGATCAAAGCCTACAAGAAAAAAAAATAAATGTCCATAATGTAACTTTCACTTTAATTTGAGAATTGTGCTGTCACTGAGCTGAATATAACCTGGTAAATTTTTTTACCTGGTTAGCAGTTTTTTCCTGAAAAAGTCAGGATGCTACTTGCCTGGTAAGTCATCTTGGCCAATCCTGATCGTTGGGCAGATATCAATTCTGTGACTGGCACCCAGAATAACTGGTAGTCCTGCAAAACAAGTGAATTTACTAACCATGTGCCTGCACATTGACTCAGATCACCTTAGAAAATTAACTGAAGCAACTATAAAATTATTATGAATTAGAGCTATAAATAATAATATTTAGAGGTATATAATAATTTAAACTGTACTCAGTGAAGTAAGAGGTATAAGAAAATGAAAATGTATTTCTAGAGAGCTCCAAATTAAAAATGGTAACTTGATATGCAACTTGATTTTTTTTTTCAAGCCTTAAAATGAGAGTATTATAATAATTCTCTCCTGCAGAGTTTTTGAGAAATAGTAATAGTTTAAGAGGGTCTGCTGTGTAAGGAAGTTTTGGTTTGTAACATCTGGTGGTTCAAGCAAACTTAAAAAAAAAAAAAAGGCCAGTTACCTAAATCAACAGTCTCCCTAGTCCCAAGGAAACTTAAACAAACCTCATGCCAACTAAAGAAGTTGTTGAGAATCAGTTGGCATCTTTTCCATCCTCTCTGGTATTCCAAGCTTTCCCACTTTCCTCTGTGCCAGATTTGATCAGAAAATGAACATTCATGAAATGCTGGGTGTTGGCAAGAAGACCTTACAGACCCTTTTTGTTTAACCAAATGAGAACATAGAAGAAATTTGTTTGAGGAAACTAAATCTAAAAATCCAATTTTTCAGAATATTATTTGTCAAAAAATCTTGTAATGACCATAAGACCTACAGGATACCCAGAATTAAGGAAGGAGGAAGGAAAAATAAGCACTTCTTTGAAGAGTTTAAGAGCCATGTACAAGTCCAGTACCAAGTCAATCTGGAAAATGTTAGCAGAGTGCGGATAGGGAGGAATGAAGAGTGGAAGTTGGAAGGAGAAACAGTTCTAACCTACAGAGAGCCTCTTGTGTGCTGCAAAGGCTCAACCCTAAATGTGGGTTTCCTTCTGACAACATAGGCTTAAAGAGAACATTCAGGTTGACAAGTTACACCTTAGAAAAGACCTCATTCTATATTCTTTGATGAGGCACATGGCTGACATCCAGCCATTTACATTTGATGCCCAGCAAATAAAGTAGAACCAATTTATTGCCACATATAGCAGAAGAATATCTAACTAGAAACACTGAAAGGTTTGTGTCCTGTATTTACCATCTACATCCAGATTTTAATCCTTACCTTAAAAATACATCTAACAGCAAATTTAAAGCAACACACAGAGCTCTTGCTTTTTCCCCTGTTTTTCATATGCATCTTTCTATCCATCCATACATACATAAATGCACATAGACAGCTTTGTGTAACGGCTAGCTACAGAGAATTTTAGTTTTGAATAAACACAGAATAATTCTTTTGACATTCAAAATTACACAAAGATAAAATGTAGATAAAATCTGTCTCCTTACTTGATTGGTGCTGGATGGTGGCTGAGATGAAAGACCACTGAAAAGTACACAGGTAAAAGAAAGCTGTAATTTTCCTGTAAACAGAAAGAAAACTCCAGTATCAAGCTACAGTTTCTGACAGGTTTTGTTGTTAAATTTCTCCTCCAAGTCATGCATATTAAATATATAAAATGCCAGTTAAAGATTTACTAACAGATTTGACAAGAAAATTTCTTTGAAAAGATAATTTCTTGACATGACAACGTTTCATTTTTGCCTTATAACAAAAAATTTCAATAAAGCTCTTTCTATTGCAGTCCCTTCATATAATGCTGGCAAGGACAGTTTTCACTGTTCTAATCTCTTATTTACAGTTGTCTCTAAATCCCACTTGTTCTCTTACCAGTGGCTTTTCATCTTCACTACTGGATTTCTTCACTTCTCTCATGTGAATAGGCAGTGAATATCGTCACACCGCCTGCTTCCCTCTCATTAGTCCAACAGAGGAGTGCAGCAGCGGGTGCAGACAGCTGCTCCTGCCCCACCAGGACCCAGCTGAGAGGGAGGTGCAGGCTGCTGGGCTGTTTTTAATCTTTCCAAGGGAAGGAGGTGGAGGCTGGACAGACATGTGTGTCCTGGTGGGCTCTGAGGGCGGACCTCGGCAGCCAGCTGAATATGAAGAAGCCAAGAGAGCAAATTAAAGGCTGCTTCTTTCACCAGTATGAGGGCAGTGAATGTGAATTCAGCAAAGCCAGTCTCTGAATGGTGGGATCTACTGTTCAGCCAGGAAGGGGAAGGAATTATATGTACCAGGAGGTGTGAGGAAGCTGGTGGCCCTTATGGGGTGTTAAGACTAAAAGCTCTGAGAAGAAGAGAATCCCTGTCCTGTAAAGAAGGTATTTCAATTTCTCACTGATTTACTCATCAGGTGACCTCAGGAGAAGCCTGTCTGGTGAGGTCCCAGTTGATTTTTCTGAACAAAACAGGTTATGTGGAAGGGTTTTCATTGCTTAGATTCTAATCTCAAGGCATACACACAGGCATTATTAGCAGAATCCTGTTCTGTTGTCATTGATAAAGCACTCCCTTTCCAAAGGGTCTATTACATATGTTTGGACACACAAAAACATTTAGTCATGTTTGTTCTCCCAAATGTAAAGAGAGAGAGAGAAACTAAAATCTGTATACATGAAAAGACCAAGGAGAAGATAATAAAAAGGCAGCAAATCCTTATAGGAACCACAGTTAAAATTAATGTATGTATGTACAGAAAAGTATGCTGGGTTGTTCCTATACATGCTTCATCTGTGGGACGGATC
>WEKY01050292.1:0-30634 GCA_013390045.1 Picathartes gymnocephalus
AGGAAGCAGGGCACAGCAGTCTTCTGTGCATAATGGATGGATATTTTTGAAGCAAAACCTCGACTAAGCCCTACCCCTACCAGAACTTTTTAAAGTGTGTTTTATCACTGTAATACTGAGTCAGGGTATATGGCAAAATGTGGATTGGAATTTGGGTACTGAGTTTCCTAGGGCAGCCCAATAATCTCTGTTTCAGGAAATAATTATAATTTGTCTTAAAACTGTTACAAAATATTTTAAAAGGAATGTAATGGATAGCAACTAGTGACACATAATGGGATGCTGAAACATTTTTCTGTGCTAAATGCTCAAGAAGAGGTCAGTCAACTTTATAGCAGCTATATAGTTAAAAAAACCCCAGATATGATAAAAACACTGGATTTATTAAACCAAGGGTTTAATGGGGATCTCCACCACATTGGATTGAAAATTTTGAAATACACTGATTGTTATATGATATCATCTGAAATCTCTGACACTTAGTCATATATGGTATTCATGTATTCCCCTCTGTACAGCAGCACTGTGAACATTGTCCTTAACTAATGGTTACAGTTTTTAAAGTTGAATCTGTTTTTGTCAGATGACTAATTTTGGCATTTAATGACTAATGTCAAAATTAATAATCTGAGTCAAAACCATAGGGTAGTTGTCATCTGACATCTTCTGTAAACATTAATATTTATCACTGAACCAATTACAGCTTTAGGATGATCTGAAACACAAAGGGTAGGGAAGCGTTCAGAACATGCAAGGATGAGGCAGCTGCTGTGTCCTGTCCATATGAGCCTTACTGCTCTTAAGTGAAGCTGCTTGAACTTTGGCAGTAGCAGAGTGTTGCATACTGGCTCTTGCTAAGCAGTAGCTACGTTTATTAATAGTAAGATACAAACCCATGTGCTTGTTAGAAAAGCATAGTATCTGAAAAGTAGGATAAAAATGCTTTAGGTTTTAGGTTGCAGTTGTGTTAACAATGTAGGCCTCCCTAGCATGTTTCTGTTTTCTTTCCATTGTGTGATTGCATCAACATCTATGGCATGGACAGGAGGTTTGTGGTCCCCCTTTTCTGTGGGGAGACACACGTTGGATTGCATGGCCAGCCCTGCATCCCCACGTGACAAATACATGTCCCATGAGGTAGGGGAAGCTCTGGTGTGTGAGCACCTGTGTGCAACTGGAGGTGTTCAGCCAGGAGGTTGAGCACCATAGATGTAGGTGCACAGGAAGTGAGCGGTTAAATGGTGGTAGCAGATCCAGCTGTGATGGATTTTCATGTCACTGTCTCACAGGGGTTTGAAGAAAGCAGTCTTTGACTTTGAGGTGAAAACCTGCTGTGGTGGTCCTTTTAATTTAATCTGTTTTTACTGAAAGCAAATCTAACTAGTGTCACGTTTTTGAAATCTCTCTCCTGCTCACTAAAATTGGTCATGCTGCTGATGTGAAGTTGAATTAAAAGTGTATTTCAGCAAATATGTTAAGTAAGAAGTGATGCTGTTTAATATGGTTGAGAAGGTGCTATTTTTCATCCCTCATTCAGTGAATAAGCAGGTGTGCAGCAGACAGAATAATGTTATGCCAAATTAAGGTCGTCTTTTATACATGACATTGAAAATTGATTATTTAAATTAGACTTTTTAGTTATCAGACATTAAATATGGCATCAGCATTTCACTCCACTCCATGTCAGTCTTGTCACTTAATGATTTGGTAATATGCACAAGTGTGAACAGTTAATGCAGAATCTTCATCAGCGTGTTAAAATTCATGCTAGAAGAATGCCACTTTCATAAGTGCTCTTGTAATTTATTGTCTGTATGATCTTCATGATTCACATGCAGCAAAAAAACATGTATATTGTAGGGAGAACACTTTAAAATTTTTAAAATCAGTGAGGCAGCAATTGCCGCTGACTTACTTCAGCGTGGAAGTGAATTGATGAAAGGTAAAAAAGCAGATTCAATTGAATTGAATTTATTTTTACTTTTGCCATTCAGGAGAAAAAACCTGAGTCTTCCACATACTGAACATTAGCAGACGACTATAACTGATCATAAGGGAGTGTCTTTATACTTAGTTAATTAAGCACACCTTCCTTATTGCAAATGACTGTAGTAGTACCCAGAGGGGACAAAAAATGATTAAAAGAGCATCAAAGAGAATAGAAGTTAGCAAATTAACACATTTCAATCTCTTTCCTTTGCAGTTCTGCTGGAAATAAGTGGGAAAATCTATATATATACACACACTTTTTAAGCGATGATGTGATGTATTTCCAATGGCTGTATCATATGTATTTCTGTGTGATATTGCCTTTGGTAAGACTCTTGTGTGAGGAATGCAGAAGCAAGTTAGAAGCCTTTATAAATGCATTTTGGTGTGAATTGTTTTAAAATTCTTTTAGAGAGAACTCAGTTGATTCCAGGGAAGTCAGATAGGAGAAACCTTTTAGTGAGATAAATCTTATTATGATCCTGAAGATCCTGCAGATTCAAATAGCTAATAATTTTTTATTCAGATTTTCCTTATTTGTATGCATCCAAATTTGTCTCAAGTCAATACTTTGTTCCTGGAACTTCTGACAGTTTAAGCAACAGAATCTACAAAGCTTTGACCTAAAATTTCAGTATTTCCCTAGGACGTAGTTAGAAGTGAGAAGTTGGATTTTATCTCATGTGTATTATCCTGTTGAGAAGGGGAAATAAATAGCAAACCAAGAGTGATAAAAAAGGTAGTGCTTGATAAGCTTTTGACATGCCAGCAGAAGTCACAGAGGGACATTTCTCATTGCTTCTGTGCTAGTATGTATTACCAGATAGTTTTTCCTAATGTTAATATTTTAGAACAGGTAGTTCTAAAACTCCCAAACAGTCTAGTGAACCCAAATGTGCTCAGTTGTGTTTATTTCCAAGGCTGTGAGATGGCAGTGTAGTGATTTATTACCTCTTTTTACCTTTTTAGATAGCCAATAATTTAGAGAAGCCTGTACTATCCTCTGGACAGTAGAGAGAACTTCACTGGTTGCAAGCATGAGATGGGATGTCGCAAGTCTGGTTTCTTTTACTGGTGTTTTTAGATTTGCTGGCCTATTAAGACTGAATATGATTTGATTGATGCTGAATACACACTTGGGAATTCAGATGATTGTGTGATACCCAGACAGTGTACTTTGATTCATAGAGCAAGCAAGAGCATTTGTGTTATCATTGATGGGTGATAATAAAGCTTGTGTGTGGTGTTGTGTATTATTTTTCAAGTGTAAATATACTAATAGAGCAGTATGAGCTTGCTAAAGGAAAGACATTAATTCAGGCTTGCTTTCAGCTTTCTTCTGAAATAATGTTAACTTCTGGTCCAGATTATCTCAGCCTTTTTTGCAGTCTTTTGCTGCCAAGAGAGCGGAACCAAGAGTTTTGTGCATCTTCTGTAAGCTAAAAAGTTCTTTGTAGCTTTCTAGTTCTGTGTAGCTTTCTATTTCTGTATCTAGGGCCAGGTCCTCTATTCCCACAATACAACATGAATTAAGAAAGCTCAAATGAAGAAAATAGTTTAGAAATCCCTCTTTGCCATCACGGAAAGACTTAAAAAAGACCCCCACAGGCATCATTATTCTGTCCTCTTGGCAAGCGTCCTTTCTGTCATTGGGGTCGTCAGTGCCTCAGCAGAGACTGTGTGGAAATGGTACATTTTCTGGAGAATCTCCCTAGGCATGTTGTGAATTTCTGCTTTTCACTTACCCCAGTATCCTTTGCCAGAAACTCTCTACCATCTCTGGGAATGGAGGGCAACTGTATGGAGTCATCTGAGTACTTTACACAGATTACTTGTACATGAGTGTTCCCCTTTATTGTTAGACTGGGAAGAGCTTTCTGAACCTAAGTCAGTGTTGGTTGCACTCAGTCCCACCCTTTAGACGTGTTTTGCATGGCCTGTGTCAGTGTCTGACTTACAAGCTTGTTCAGAGGCCAGCAGATAGTGAAGCATTCTGCACCAGGCAGCCATTGGATACCTGCATGTAGGGCTCGAGGTTGTACACTCACCCAGACTCATTAAAACACCAGGAAAGCTGGGCTGTTCATCCAGACAGCTACAAGTCTCTCAGAAAATCTTGTATTTTAAAACTACTGCAGGCACATTTGGTCAAATGTTGCATATAGCTCAAATGGCTATCCAGACATTACACTTGAAGGACTATGTAGGTGCTAACTCACCCCTTTGTGGGGTTGAGGGCTTTCTCTTGTAAGTTTTAAGAACTGCTAATGTTCTTTTAATATCACAGTCCATAAACCCTGAATTAGCTTTGACCTGCATGCATTTTTCTTGCTGACAATGAAAAGTCTTCATTAAAATATGTTGCTCGTTAAAGTGAGAGCTGCGTAACAGTCAGGGGAAAAAGGTATTTTTTTAATGGCTATAATAAATAAGCAAGACTTGAAGCCACAAGCGTTAGGTTTTTTGTCTGAACGTAGTGTTAAGCTTCCTACTGTTAAGCATTGCTGAAAACCTGACTCCCAGGGACAAATCCCTCTCCTGTTTTCTGTCTTTTTCAACTCTCACGACAATGACCTTTGTCATTTTGTGAGCCTAATTTTACTATCAAAACCTTTGTTCTTACAAGTGTTGATAAGCTGGAAATTGTACACAAATGATATCTTAATGACATCTTTGTTTGTTTAGTGCAGATTATTCAATACCTATACAGCCTTTTGTATGGCCATGCAAGTATTAAAATTACCAACATAAGAGCTAAAGGGCTACAAATCTCTGCTGTTTTTACCGTCATAACCAAGCTGTTGAAAAACATGTTGACTCCTTTTAGAGTTGTCCTCTGGTCTGCAGGGCTGCCATCCTGGGGTCTTGGTAAATGGTAGTTCAGTTGCTTGTTCAAAACCCCCCTGAAAAAACCCCAGGCTGAGGTTTCATAGTGATTGGAATTGAGTGGTGGAGGGAGGAGCAAGTTAGGTGACAGTATGACTGTGATAGGGGTATGTTCATTTCAGATTGGGTATATGGGTAAGGATTGATGGTACCTCATCTAGGATTCACTTTTGTCCTTGCAAAGGTAATGCAGATACTCTGGAAAGAAAACGGGTGTCTTGGAGAAGGCTTTCCTCAAGATCAAGAGAGGGGAACTTGACTGTGACAGGGCAGAAGTACTTTGTGAGGAATCAGAAACAGATTTTTCCAATTCATCTTTTCTTTATGTGGAAAAACAGCCCAAGCAATCACAAAGAGCCTGTGGTTTGCAGAATGCTTTGCTGCCAGACATTAGGCTTGTGTTCACTTAAATCTTTTCACATTTAATATTGCCAAATAGAAACAAAGGGGAAGAGAAAAAGGGAAAGCAAAAAACCAATATCTGAGTTTACCCTATTCAGGAAGTTTTTTTTTCCCCTTCTCTTCCATGAGCTTCCTCCAAGGAGGTGTGAATCAATTAATTAACTTTTGGGGAAGTACTTAATGAGTACAGCATGTCTACAAGTTTGGAATGAAACTACATTCCAAAGCTGTCCTCAAGAGCAGATGTTTATTCTGTTTAACTGTGAAATTGTTGGGCATTTTTTTTTTTAGCACAATATGTCAAAACACTTGACTCTTTGCACTAAAGCCAAATGAAAGACATTAATAAATATATTTTGAGTTATTATAAAGATTACAGTGCTGTAAGCTACCATGATAATTGAAATTTCTTTGCATATTTAAAAATAATGTTTGAAGTTAAATTCCATTGATGTAGGCTAGCAAACTGTTTATTTTGCCTGTCTTTTTAAAAAAAAAATATATATTATTTTGAAGTAATTTAATAGAATTTAATTGATATTTTCAGGCTGTAATGAAAGCCATTTCTGCGTCTTGCTCTTATTAAAATAGTTTTTATATACCATGAATTCCACTTTAACCACAATTCAAAAAGGATTGTGCATGTTGCTTATGACTTCCCTGCTATTCTTTGTTTCTGTATTTTGCTCTTAGATTTCCTCAGCACATTGTTAGACCCAACCCTTGCAAGAAGGTGATTGATATGGCTCTTTGTGCCCTGGCTAAATAGCTAAACATAGAGTGCATTGTGTCTGCACTCAGAGAAAAAATGAAATGCAATTAAATTCATTTCACTTTCAATAACATGACATTTCTGTTTCTTTCATGTCAGCCTTTATTCTGTTCTATAATCAGATTTTGTAACCCTTTTTTTAATGTCTCTTCACTTCAGTAATCACTAAATAGGATGCTTGTGTTGCAAGTAAATTAGAAATTCTCGTGTGCCTGAGTTGACTTTTCCCAAATCTTTGGTGTGGTTTCCACATCTTCCTAGAGAGCACATTTCACTGTCCTCTGAGCTGTAGGCCACGAAGTCCATATCTGCTCTTGAATCCTCCATGTTTAGCTTTAGAGGGGATTTTTGTGTTCACATTCAGAGACTGAAGTATTTCTTAAAATATTTCATGCAAAAGGAAGGGTGTCTACCTTGGGATAGGTTCTTCATAACTGCAAAGAAAACTCCTGGGAGTTCATTCACCCTTTATGTTGACAAAATCCATGAGGATTACCACAGCCTTTCACAGCAAGTGTCTGGAAGGATGCGGGAGAATGGTGCATGCAGGAGATGAAAAGGGGAGGACAAAAGATCTTCTTCATCCAGCTCTTTGTTCATAGTTGTAAATTACAGAATACACAATAGTAATGCTTACTTTTAGGATCAAGCACTTATAGAGTCCAGGGAAGGACTCTAAGAAACCAGGAGATGGTGAGTTAGGTTTCTATCTAAACTTACCTTAAAGACTATTGCAAGTAGATTTCAAAAGTCGTCTTTAGGTTCAGTGAGAGTTATTTCCTAATGAAAAATACATAAGAAACTCCCATTCAAATAAACTGCGAAGGATAAAATCTGTTGTACTTGCAAATTTTCTTGGGTACACAGGCATTATTTTTATTCTATTAATTTCTTCTTTGTTTTCTCATCAGTGTTCCATCCCCCACAGCCTTATCTCCCCATCCCTATCCACCCTGTACTGTTCTTTCCTATAATTAGTGAAGATACACATCTGTCTTCAGGCTACCACCTAATCTCTAAGGCCATATGGGTAAATGGAATATAATTATAATTTGGTAGTAACCAAGCCTTCTGCACATGGCTGTATTACTCTTGTTCTTTTTAAAGCAGGCAAATTGAATCCATGACATAGTAGGGCTTGGAGGCTGGGTTTAGTCCCTGCAAAGTAAGTATTTTTCAGATGGAAATTTTATTGGGTTAAATTTGGGTGGGAATCAGCCAGTTTGGGAGGAATTCTGACACAATGTTACCGCAATGTGCAAGCACCCTGCATATTGTGAAGAAATCACCTGTGGTTATATGCAAAATATTAACAGAGGTCATTTTTTGTCCCCCTCTTTTTCAGTTATTTTTATTTCAGTTGCTGCGAGGACTGTCTTACATCCACCAGCGTTACATTTTGCACAGGGACCTGAAACCACAGAATCTTCTGATCAGTGACACGGGGGAGTTAAAGCTGGCAGACTTTGGTAGGCAAGCAGTTAATTACAAGTCTCTTATAATGTTGTAGGAATGTCAGACAGATGGTTCCATTGATTTCTCTTCCCCCCCCCCACCCTATTCCTTAGACACACCTTCTTCATTGTAGATAATTGCACATTTTTCTCCTGAGTGAAGAAATTGATTATGGTCAACAAAATGCTTGATTAAAAGGGAGCAAGTGAAAACAAACACCTTCTCCAGTTCTCTCAAGGTAGATAATGCTGAAAGTATTTCCATTTTATTTACCATGAGACCTCTGAATTAGAATTAAAAACCTTTAAAAAGAAAAGAAAAAAGGTAGAGAGGGACCTGAGGAAATACAGACTGTATGAAATGCACAATCACTTTATGGAAGCAGATCTAGAGTTGTGGAAGTCTGGATTAACTTTCATTAAATGGTCATTGAAAGAGACTGAAGGACACAAGAATAAGTGTTCCTTCTGTAGAATAAAGGACACTAGGATCACCCGGACTGCTTTCAGTATCCATTAGTTCTTTGTGGGGAAGCCTTATGTGGAGTATAAAGTTAGGATAAATTATCCACTGAAATCTTAGCCTTTGGCCTATTTTTAAATTTTTAATTTTCTAGTGGCTACACCAAGGCAAGTACTCTTTCCTCTGAAAACCATTGTGAAGGTAGATGTGGAAAACGGCAATATTTTTCTTTAGTGGTTTTCACAAAAGATTGTAGGAATTTCTTTCTTTCCTGTAGGTCAGCTTCTCAGTTACTGATTCCCGCAGTTCTTCTGAAGTAAGCTGAAAATGTGACCTATTGGCTTTTTAAAAATGTCTTTTATTTTACGACTGCTATCCACATCATGCTTCACATTTCATGCAGCAGCAGTAATGAGGAAGCCTTGTGTGCTAATTGGCAATTTCACTGTTAATGTAGTCATAAGGTTTTGTCTTTTAATTAGCATTACTGCAATTAACAGCTCAGTGTGTATTTGCTATGCTGGAGAAGGGAACAGGACTTAAGGTGGACACAGTCCACAAAAAACACAAGTAAGGCAATTAGAGAAATAGTATTAAAAGCAATTGTTTCCTGGTTTACATATGATTTTTTTTTTTTCATTTTTCAAAACTTGTTGTTTTTTGAAATAAATGCTTTAAAAAACCATTCCTGTATGTTGCATTTTACTATGAGCTTTCATCTTTTAAGTGCATGAAACAGGTGCATCATTCAGTGTTCTTGCAGTGAAATATGAGTTAATCCTCTGTTGAAGGTGTGCTGTTTAATAGTTTTGTTGTATCATTTATATGTATAGAACCATAGGAACTGATTTGACTTTCAAGTATCCCCATATTATACATCTTTTAGGAGATTGTAACAATGGTTCTCTAGCTTTGGTGGGTGCTGAAAACCATAAAAGATCTCACAAACTCTTTTGTACGTAAAAGGTTTCCTACGATGTGGGGGTGGGTTGCTGAAGCTTGTGTGGTTAGGGAGAGGGAGGCTGCAAACTTTTTTTGCTGTGTTTTTAAGAAAAAAGAAAACAACCTGCCTTTCACCAGCACTATTAAATGTGTTGCTGGAGTTGTGAACCGATCAGTGAAATGTCCAACTCAGACATAAGCTGACTCCGTCTGGTTGTGTTGCCTGGTATTGCCACAGAGCAGAGGACAGGGTGGGATGCTTGTTGGTGCCCTGCTGTAGTAGGAAGTGTAACTATCTATCACTTCTGATGGAATTATTGCCTCATTGTAGCACCAGGCTAAATACCCCAGTGATGACATCAAAGGCAGGATTTTCACAGCTTTGTTTTGGCAGGAGTTTAAGGTTGAACATTTTGATAGAGGGACTAGAAATGTGTAACGATAACCAGAAAGAAATACACAGTGGCAGACACATGAATGTGTAAAACTGTGCAGAAAATATTTTTTTCTCTTTTAAGTTTGTCTTGACATAACAGAAACATCTGCATAATCTACTCTTATACACAGAGAGAATATTATATATCTCCTTTTTTAAAAAAAGCTAGATTTTCTTTCCTGGCTCATGACCTCATAAAACTGAAAACCAGATGGGTTAAATTTCTCTTCCGAGAACCAAGATGAAAAATTAGAAGTGATGAGGTTAAAATCTGAGGGGTCATGACCTCTTTCACTGGAAGCATGAGAAATGAGAGCACACCCGTGTACTCTCCGTGTGCCCCTGTGCGTATTTACTTATTTAAATGCATTATAAATGCATATTATAGCTCATCTTCCACCTTTGCAGTATGGAAGATTCTTCTTAAACAAGATGTAAAATACAGTCCTATTTCTCTGTATGTTTTTCCCCCACAAATGACTAATTTGCAATAATGTGCTTGGAAAGGAAGTTGCTTTAGATTGTATACTTGATTAATTACATGAGGAGCGTATGGAAATTAGAAAGATGGTTGCTTTGTTTTCAAATGCACTCAAGGCAGAAGAGAACCTATCAAAAAATCAGTTTCTATTAGAGATAGGATTGACTTTGCTAGCATAATAAAAATAAAATCCTAGAGCAAAGGCCTTTTAGTCTCTAAGGACAAGACCTTCAGGTTTTGATTTCATAAGTTTACCAAAAAAATCAACATCATGTCTGAAGTTTTTCATTTGGCGTCAGGCTTATTTAATCTCTTCACTGTAGGATATCAAATACCTAAAAACAGGCTAGTGGATCATAGTTCTTGAATAAACAAGGTAAAAGAAAGGCTATTCATGTCTGCCAGTGCATTGCACTGCGGCTGAAGTGGAATCTTTGAATAACTGTGGGCATGTGTTTTTCTATAGCAGGGCTCCCAGACATAGATATTTGCCTGTGTGGGAGTGTCTTTGTTCAGATGAACAGTGGTTTGCTTTTCTGTTCATTGTGCTCTAGCTGCTAGGAAATGAATGTTTATGAGAAAATTCAGCGGTCAAATGAAAAGGGAGAACAGAATATAGAGGCTTTAGCAAATTAAAAATTGATGAGCTATAAAAAAATGGCTTTCTTGAGAAGATATAATAAGGAAAACTACTTCTTGAGTAATTGCTATGAAAAATAGTCCTTGAACACTATAACTGCATTCTTTATTAAATCTAATTAAAATTCCAGAGGAAAGTAAAGTATATTAGGAATTCTTATGGAATGAAGTGCAAGAATTATTTTTGATCCTGTTGTGTGAATTTGGCTATCTACGAGTTTGTTTATTTCCACCCCCCTCNNNNTCTCCCCCCCCGCCCTCCCCCCCCCCCCATATATGTCAGTCTTAAGTAGAAATACAGTATTTTAAACCTCTAATGAGTAACATCATTAGAATTTTGCCTCCGTCTTCAACGGGAAGACTAGTAATCTTCAGGGCCACCAGCCCCCTGAGCTGGTAGACATGGACAGGGAGCAGAACAGAGCCCCTGCAATCCAGAAGGAAGTAGTTAGTGACCTCCTGTGCCATTCAGACACTCACAAGTCTATGGGTCAGATGGGATTCATGTGAGGGTATTGAAGGAGCAGGCAGAAGTGCTCATCAAGCTACTGTCCATAATTTATCATCGATCCTGGTTATCTGGGGAGGTCCCAGGTGTTTGTATGTTAGCAAATGTTACACCCATCTACAAGAAGGGTTGGAAGAAGGATCTGGGGAGCAACAGGCATGTCAGTCTGACCTCAGGGCCAGGGAGGGTCATGGAGCAGATCATCTTGAGAGCCATTACATGGCACAGACAGGACAAGCAGCAGATCAGGCCCAGCCAGCAAGGGTTTGTGAAAGCCAGGTCCTGCTAGACCAAGCTGATCTTTTATGACCAGGTAGCCTTCTTAGTGGATAAGGAAAGGCTGTGGAGGTGTCTGCCTGGATTTTAGTAAGGTCTTCGATACTGTCTCCCACAGCATTTTCCTGGTGAAGCCGGCAGCCCGTGGCTTGGACAGGTGCACTCCTCAATGGGTTAAAATGTGTCTGGATGTCCAGGCTCAGAGAATGGTGGTGAATGGTGCTACATCCAGTTGGTGGCTGGTCACTAGTGGGGTTCCCAAGGCTCAGCACTGGGGCCAGTCCTGTTTAGTATCATAATTGGTGATCTGGAAGAGGGGATCCAGTGCACCCTCAGTCAGTTTGCAAAGTCACCAAGTTGGGTGGGAGTGTTAATCTGCTAGAGGGTAGGAAGGCTCTGCAGCGGGATCTGGACAGGCTGGATCAAAGGGCCAAGGCCAGTTATATGGGATTCAGTGAGACAGAGTGCTGGGTCTTGCACTTGGGTAACAACAAATGCAGTGCTACAGGTTTAGGAATGAGTGTCTGGAAAGTGGCCCGGTGGAAAAGAACCTCAGAGTGCTGGTTGTCAGTGGCTGAACATGAGCCAGTGTATGCCCAGGTGGCCAAGAAGGCCAATGGCATCCTGGCCAGCAGGACTAGGGAGGTGGTTGTTCCTCTGTACTCAGCACTGGTGGGCTGCAACTCAAATCCTATGTCCAATTTTTGGCCCCTCACTACAAGACAGACATTGAGGTGCTGAGATGAGTCCAGAGAAGGGCAACAGAGCAGGTGAAGGATTTAGAGAGTAAGTCCTATGAGGAGTGGCTGAGGGAGCTGGGGTTTTTTAGCCTCAGGAAAAGGAGGCTCCGCAGTGACCTTACTGCTCTCTACAACTAACAGCAAGGAGGTCATAGTCAGGTGGGGGTCAGCCTCTTGTCTCAGGCAGCTAGCAACAGGACAAGAGGAAATGGTCTCAATCTGTGCCAAGGGAGGTTCAAGTTGGGCACTGGGACTGAAAGGGTGGTTAAGCATTGGAACAGACTGCCCAGGGAAGTGGTAGAGTCACCATACATACCATAGATTGTAAAAGCAAATACAGGTGAAAGGACCAGAGGACCAGACAAGCTGTGCCAGGCATATTATCTTTGTCTCTGTGTAATGGTGCTTCTGAGTGGCCACAGGCAGAAGGGCCTGAGGTGTGGGAAGGGTACCAGGAGCTATGTGAGGAGATTAAAGTGTCTGGGAGGAAAATGTGTTAAGGTAAGGAAGGAGATGGGCAACAACAGGGTGTTGAGGGGGAAAAGGTAAAATGCTGAAAGTGTGATGGAGTAAAGCAATAAGTGGCTGTAGAAAATGTAGGTTCCATGCTAAGTGGGTCGCATAAGTCAAAGCAGACTCTGATAAGGATGAGGTGCTCTGTCCCTTCCTTGGCTGGGTCTTCATGAATAAGATCTCACAGTCTTTGTTCTAAGAGATGTGGTTCAGGGAAGAAGGGGATGAGTGGAAAATAACTGATCTTGGTTATATTCTGAAAAATCTTGACTTGTGTGAGTTCATAGAATCATGGAATCTCCTGAGTTGGAAGGGACCCATAAGCATCGTAGAGTCCAACTGCTGGCCCTGCCCAGGACAAACCCAAGAATCACACCATGTGCCTGAGGGTACTGGGAAAGCCAACTGATGTCATTGTCAGGCTGCTCTCTGTGATCTTTGACAGACTGTAGATTGAGGGAGGTTCCCAATAACTGGAGAAGGTTTATTGTTTTACTCATTTGCAAGAAGGGCAAGAAGGAAGGTTTAGAGTAATGTAGCTTGGTCAACCACTACCCTTGAGAAAATAACAGTGTGGCTTCTTGGAAGTAGCTTCTGTAGGTATGAAGAAAGTGTTTGCCAATTTTAGACAAGGTAAATCATGTTTGATCCGTGGGATTGCCTTCTGTAATGAAATGCGGAGCTCTGCAGTCTCCTGGTACCTTCGGAGTTGGTTACCAAGAGCATGATGGTGCTCCTTACTGAGGTGCACAGTGGGAGGATGAGGGATGATGGGCATGAGCTGAAACACAACTGGCTATAAGGAAGGAAATGTTCAGTATGAAAGTACTTCAGCACTGGAGCAGCCCAGAGATGTTATGAAATCTCTGTTTGTTTCCCTTACTGGACTAAGCCTTGAGGAATCTGGCAGATGGAACTAGGTAAATTCTCTTTGTTGTGTGGTTCTGTGACTCAGTAAATACAGTGCTTGTTTTGTTTTGTTTCTTAATGATTGGATATTGGTATTTAGTTACTGTATATGCTGATATAAATCAAGATTGGATAATCAGTTATGTTTGCATGCAGATTATCATACTTAATAAACTCCAGCAACAAGTCCCTAAATAGCTGCCAATAATCAGGTAGGAGGTGGTTCCCACCTTCTGTGTGGGACTTTCCAGGAAGGATTTACTCTTTTCCTGCCTTGTTTCTTACTGTCTGAAAAGACCCACTAGCAATCTAATGTTCCGACACCTCCAAGAACAATGTGGACCTTTATTCTGATCATAGCACAATTACTCTTACAAATCCTTTTGTTAAAATAGTTTTTTGCTTTCTGGGTTGAAAAATACATAGTTATACTTGTTATTAGATATTTTTGGAAAGATTTATGTGGTTTTGAGGTGACATCACCTTTAAATGCACTGAGAATATCATCAGGTCATGTCTGTCAAGAGCCTTTAGACTTGACTGGCATGTGACACAGTAAAAGCACTTCTGAGGCTGTGAGAGAAACTGGCCAAGTCACTAGTAGGGCCCTTGGCCTGCTTCACCCCTGAGATGACCAACCTGCTTCTGGGGTTTGTTTCTTAGGGAATTTCTTGTTTGTGAATATTCCCTGCATCTGCCTTTTCCCTTCCATCTCTTCTGTTATACCTGCAACAGAAGTGAGCTGCATGAAGTGGGTGAATGTGAAGTTTGCAGACCAATTTGGTCTCTGTTATGAATTGTGTAGTTATTTTACGTGCAAGGACCTTCTGTGTAATCACATCTTGTTGGGGGTTAGGTTTTTTCTTTCCTTTTGTTCCTTTTCACGTATAGAATTTTTTCCCATGCATTGCTATGAAACACTAATGACTGGGTACTTAGGAAGAACAAAATAAGTGGCCAAGCTCAGGGAAAAAAAAGGCATCTGTTTACAGTTCTTTTATCTGGGAGTTTCTCTCGGAGGGAGGGACGGAGATATCTCGAGAATTAGACTGGTAAAAGGTGGGGCTGGAGCAGCTGCTCTCTCTCACTCTCGGCTTCCAAGGAGAATGTTCGGAGGTGCTGCTGCCGCTGGACCCCTGCCCAGAGCTGCTTCTTCTGCCATGGGGTGAGCCTGTGCTTGTGAGAGCAGCCACTGAACTGGGACCTTATTAACACCTACCTCACTGAAGGGGGGACCTATCGCCATCTGCTCGGGTGCCCGGGATCCTGAGCTCGCCTCTCCCTGCCCTGCTGGGAGCCGGGCAGCCACTGTCCCATCCCTGCCACTCCTTTGGCAGTGCTCTGGGTTTCACTGTGCTGCAGCCCTGCTCCCCGTCCCAGCTTGCTGTTTCCGAGAGTTCTGCTGGGGCACCGGGACCGACTGCCCCAGGGGGTTTGTGAAGCAAAGCCTCTCTCTCTCCCACCCCTCCCTGTCCCGGCCGAGCCGCCATTGCCACGTGCTGCTGGAGCTCGCGCCACAGCGCCCCCTGCAGCCGCGGGGGAATCATCGCACCTGCCCTGCCCACCCAGCGCCACCAGTGCCCCCTGCTGGCTGTGACCATCACTGCACCCAAGGGGACAGTGCCTGCAGGCCCAGAGGGCTGGGACCAGGTTCCTGCTTCTGTTTGTTGTTAGTGCCATAAGAGTTGTTGTTTGTTTGCTTTATTATAAATACTAGTAAAGAACTGTTATTCCTATTCCCATATCTTTGCCTGAGAGCCCCCTTAATTTTAAAATTACAATAATTCGGAGGGAAAGGGTTTACATTTTCCATTCCAAGGTAGGCTCCTGCCTTCCTTAGCAGACAGCTGTCCTTCAAACCAGGACAAGCTTTTAATTGGATGCCATTATTTTTAGTATGTATACTGCCTTTTTCTTTGTGCTGTTGCTCCAAGACAGGTGTATAAACTATGCAGGCACCTGCCTAGTTTAGGTACCTACATAGCAGGCACACAAGTGCCAAGTACAATTTCCAGGTCTAGAACTATTGTTAACTTGAATGTAATTTGCAAGGGTAAGAAAACTTGATGATTGATAATTTTCTAAACTGAAAAATTTAGAAAAGACTTGAATAGATGCTTCCCTTCGCTCTTAATCCCTGCCTCAATTTTTGGTAATTTTAGTCCTTTAAAAAAATCTTCAAACTGTAGTAACACTGCCAACAAATTCTAGTGTTGCAAGGAGTATCACAAACTTAGTACTTTATTTCTTTAATGCTCATTTCTGCAGTATGAGAGTTGTTCTTTCTCATCTGTGGGAATAACAGCATGACATCTTCATGAAAATGTCTTTCATTTAGTCTCTCAAATAACACTGACCCTGAAGCTTTTCCTGGCTGTGTTTTGTTGTCTTTGGAGATCTGTGGATGAGTAAGGATCTGTGGGAGGTTTGTATTATGGTGAAAGTCCTGCCTTAAGCTTTTGGAGTTTGGTTAATATAAAGCCCTCTGATGTCATTAAAGAAAGAATCAAGTCAGTGTGATTCAACCATGCATCCTTCTAGATACATAGAATGATTAATCATAGATAGTAGGAGAAAAGAGACTTGAGGATTATAATAAAGGGAATTATACTCAATGGAGTTGCAGTTTAAAACTGTAGCTGAGTATTAGAGAGAATGTTTCCATGCATTTCCATATAGATTTTTCTGTGGAGACCGTGACAGGGGTATGTCATGAGGGACAAGGTTATTGCTGTGTAGCTTACTGTTAAAATTGCTAAAACTATGTTGACAAGTTGAAAAAATGTCCTTTTTTTCTTCACAGTAAGAATCCCATAAGGGTTTCTTTATAATGTACTATATAAAATTCATATGAAAAGTTGAATAGCATAAAAGATCGCTTGCATGGATAACTGCTATGTTTTTCCTGTGTAAACGTTCCACAGAGTATCAGTTCTTGAAGATGCTGATAAAAGGATTTGTCTCAGTGCCCAAAGAGCTGGTATTATATTGTCAGTGAAGCTTGATGAGATCGTTAGCAAAATTCCTCTGAGAGTGCCTCTAGTCATGCAGGCTGGCTCCCTTTGGTTGCCTGGCTTTAAGTGAGCCTCAGGAACAGAGCAGCCATTTGGGGTGAGTTCTAGGAGCTGCCCGGTCACCCCTGAGGCAGCTGGCCCAACACAGCTCCTGCTCTCCACAGCAGCCCTTCTGCAGGCTCTAGGGAAGGGCTGGAAGCTGTCTGGGTATTGGTTATCAGAGGCTGCTGCTGGTAAAGAAAACCAGTTTACCCCAAACATAGGTCCACAGACCCCTCTAACACCCTGTCTGAGTTGAACATGGAAAGAAAAGACATTTCTCTCCCATATTCCTGTGGGAGGTTGCTGTTACCCCAGGTGCAGCCTGTTCCTTTCTGAAAAGAGCCTTTGAAATCTAAGAATTGATTCTTGTACCCCTCAAAAAGGATAGTAATAGGCTTATTTGAGGACTCAAGCTGTCAAGAAATGAAGATGACTTCAGTGACAATGTTGTGAGGAAATTGAAAAAAAGGAAGGGGGAATCTGGAAAGTGAACCCCAAACTGCTCAAACCCGAGTCAGCTTGCAGGTCTTTATAAAGCACAGTTATTTTTGCGATGAGCTGTAAATACCTCATGTTCCATGGAGAGCAGAAGCTGCCGTTGCTGTTTACAGTGGCAGTTTGCGCTGGAGCAGCAGAGCAGACTGTGTGTGTTTGTCCTGGAACAACCTTGATCACCTCTTACTGAGTCAGGGTAAAAAGCCCTTGCTGTCCACACTTTCTAGATCCAGGCAAAGCAAGGCCAGAGCTTAGGAGCAGAGCTAGTAGATAGCTATGGCACCTTCAAATCTTTTTTCTTGAAGGAAAGATAAATGTTGTAGGCTGCAAAAGCGGTGGGCACTGTGGACCCAGAGACCTGTGGCAGGCTGCCATGTTATTTATTTTGCTTTCTGAGGATGATAGGCTTTCCTTCCACCCCCAGACCTTCCTTCTCAGTTTCTGTGGTATAACTGGCTGCTGTCAGGGAGTAGGCAAAGCTGCATTTTTCCCTTTCCCTCCCAGGAGCAAGGGCGTCATATGCTGTGCTTGTGACCTTCTGTTGTCATGCCCAGATCTGCAGTGAAATGGGGAGGGAGATGGGTAGATGGCAGAAAATTTTAAACAACAGCAGTACAAAGAGGTAGATGTGAATTCTGGCATTTTGCATAAAGAATTTTTTCAGAGGCGAAGATGTAGGAGAAAGCATGGTCTAGTGCTGCTGGAAATGTTTCTTTCTGCTAATATTTATTTGGTATGTTGTTCTCATAATGGATCTCTGTCTAATTTGCTTAATAGATCTGATGGTTTTATTGAGGTATGAGTTAAATATATACAAAAAATTACCACGTGAAAGTCAACAGAGGAAGAATCCCTTATAGGCAGAAATTGGTTTTCATAATTTATGAAGAAAGAATAGATTTGAAATGGGTTTACTATTGGAGACAGCAGTTGGAAAAACTGTAGGGAGTCAACTAAGACTTTAACTTCTCTGTGCCAATTGTTAATACAAAGTAGAGCCACTTACTGAATTTTTGTCTATGCCAGTCTTCACTGATTGCTTTTTAACAATTGAAATCAAAATTCTTTAAATACTACTCCTTTCAGCTTTTACTAAAGCAGATGCTGTAACTTGAGCTCTTCCCACTGAAAAGCATTGTGTATGATTATTGACTGAAATGTTTTGTTTTTTAAAAAGCATGAAGGACCTGGAGATTGGTGTGACTCACTAAATGTTAAACATATCTCAGATTACTTAGGGTTCAATCCAATTCTCTATTGTTACAAGTGAGAGTTATATCAAGCCTTTAAATAGGAGGAAAGCATCTTAACTATCCATTAAGGGTAATAAAGGAAGTTGGTTATGACACCATTAAAACAACTGTGATGAAAAATCTGTTTCAGTGTTTTATGCTTAAGAAGAACATGGGATTTGAATGTCATCTATACTGCAGCTAGCTCAGTGCTGTGTTATTATAAGAACCATGATTTTTTTTTTTTATTGCCCTCTATTGCCCACCTAAGTGTGAACTAGTCTGTTATATGGCAATGGCACAAAAGACATGGAGAACTGTGATTTGCTGTCTGTACAAAAGTGATCCATCCATCCGTCCATCCACCCAAATGAATCTATAGATGTATTTGAAACAAATATTGTTTTATTTGAAATAAGCCTTTTTCAGTCATGTGATCATGTTCTCTCAGTTTTATATGAGAACATTTTCTCTTCCTACACCTCTTGCTTCTGTTACAACCTTAGTCCATATCCTTTTGATTATTGTCTTTACAAGTGCCTGTATATAAAATGTCAGACTTCCATTAAAACTTTATTGTTTTGAGGCTTCTTGCTGGTTTCTGTTACAGTGGTTACAGGGAAAAAATATTATAGGAAAAGGTACTGCTCATGGTAAAGCTTTTGAATATAGGCTTCCAGGTAGCTCCCATAGTACTCTCTATCTTTGCTTTCTTGGTCTGATTATGATTTTGTTTTATTTTTCCTTATTTAAGAGAACACACTGTATTATATAGTGAGAAAGCTATGCCAAGTTTTAAAATTATTTTAATGTGATTAGTGTGTTAATAGTTATGCAGATTTATTTTACACAGGCAGTTATCAGCTAGGTAGATATTGAAGGTTAAAAGGATTAAAGAAGAAAAAATTCATCATCAGTCAGAACAAAAATATTGATATGCAAAGAAAAAGATAAACGTGAACAGAACTGGCAGTTCGTTGAGAGAAATGTGCCATTTAACACAGTCTGAAATAATTCCATAATTGAGATTGCATTTTAAAGAAACGATGGCTCTGTAATTTATAACATCATTTGTTTTGTCCCAGACAGTTTAAAACCTTACCTTTTTGCAACACAGTCACTTTTTATCTAGGCAATTCTTAATAATTTATGCATGAATTTTTTCATTCCTTCTGAAAGACACAGTGCTGGTTGTATTAATATATTCATAGATGCATATTTTGTCCTGATATAAATTAAAACCATGCTTACAGGGCTACCTGCATTAAGATGAGAGTTTCCCCTGCATGAGTTAGCCTTGATGATAGCCATAAGTGATCAGGCAGTGCTTGTCTTAGCAATACTTAACACTTCTCCAGCAATTTCCATTTCCAAAAACTATACAAATAAATGATAACTCCAAGTAGCTACCCTTATGTATATTACAAATAACTGTACTTTGTTTGACCTTTTGGTCTTATAATTTGAAAGACCCAAAGTTAAAAACTTAAAAGCGAGAGATAGGAATCAGCAGCTTTATGTCTGGGTGATGTGGGAACATTAACAACAACTTTGCATGGGGAGAAAATGGTGCTGAGTAACTTTTGATTTGCATGGTAGGGAGAATGGCAGGTTAGATCTTCACCTTGTTGGAGGTCCTCAAGCTCTGCTCCAAGGTCGGTTGCACCACCTTTGGCTTTTATGGCTCACAATATATCAAGTTGTACAGAAATTTTTTTGTGTGGTCATTGGAAATAAGGTAGGAGGAGATTTTCAGATGTAATCACTTTTATTCACACCCACAGCCACGAATAAATTCATATCCTTCCTATTGCAGCAATTTTTAAGTCAGTCGAGCATCAAATTTTTTGCTCTTATGACTACATTTGCTTTTAAGGATATGTCATTGCAATGTTTTTTAAGTTATTTCTGGACTCTTCCAAAAGGCAGGAAATTTGGTTCAGCTCTGACCTGTCTGTAGACCTTAGAAAAAAACTAAATAAATCAAAAAAAGGTGGGGGAAGGGATAAGAAAAAAGGCAACAGGTCACTGACATGTACTTTATAAACACAAATGCCTAATGTTAGCTTCTTGAAATTTTGGCAGTTCTTTGCCCATTCTGTTTTACAGTGCTCAGGATTACTACTAGTTTTGCTACACAGGTTGCAGGATGTGATACTAAATGAGACATGCTTATGTGTACTAACAATTGGGTCACACATGCAAACTTGATAGAATAAATGTTTTAAATAACCCATGGAATGCTTCAATAACAGTATGACAGTACTATTTTGTCAGGGGGCAAAAGACTAATACAAGTAATTTTTATTAAGCACTACATTCAGAAGTACATCCATTGTCCTCAAGTTAAATGAAAGAATAGATAAAGTAATGGCTTGGTTTCAGTATGAACAAATTTTCACTTGTTTTATTGGTTACTGTACAGGGTTTTTCAATTCTTCTGACTTGGTAGGCTTACACCTGTACATAAAGGACTAGATTGGGTTATATAGCTCCAGCTTTGCCATTCTGGCGGTGGCATTTTAGTGTTCATTGTCACTTTAGAGAAAGATGCTGCATTAGGAGCATCATCTTTTTAACTACATATTTCCAGAATTGTACTGTTAAGGAATAGTGCTAATGCCCTTGTAATGTAACTTCAAAAAATGAAATTGTCTGCTTTCATTTCCTCTTTTTGTTTGACAAAATTGTATTAAGAACTGATTAGGTGGTTCTGCAGGAATATGAATGCCTTATTACTGATGCAAAGTCAAATAATCATTTAGACCTAAGCATATTGGAATGTCTCTCACATTCTTAGTTTTCTTCTAAGATTTGTGGTTCAGATAATTTAAGATGACGTATACATTAAATGAGTTTTGAGGAGCAATTCAATTGAACAGGTGAATCTGAGACTTAAGAGATTTCTGTTGTTAGATGTTGCTTTATAATACTGCTTTACATAAGCAACAGTGCTTATACAGTTTTTCTTAATGACTTCACTCTTGAAAGCAAAGTGGAAACAATTTTGAAAATTAGTGAAATCTTCAAGTTATTTTGTGGTTATTTTGTTCCTTGTATTTAAAAAAAAATATATAATTGAGATTTTTTTTCAGTTATGTTAGTTTTGCACCATGTCTGTTTTCAGATCATTTTTCTCTGACTTAAGCCTGTGCAGTTAGATGTGGCTTTAGATGCTGTGGGTGTTACCTAGTATGTGAATGTGTGCACTAAGGTGATAACACATGCAAAATGTACTGGAGTTCTTTGGTAGAACTCCAAGACAGTGTTTTACCTAAGAGAATACGTAAATTGTGAGGTATCACATTGTAGCAATGACAAAAGTCAGCTAAATATTTGTCTTCTCTATAAATAATCTGGCTCGGGTACTGGAAGCAGCCTGGATTAAACTCCATGAGCCCTAGAGAACAGTTTGTACCAGGCAGGGCAGCCATGGCTCATAAACTGAGGCTGGATGAGGGACCAAAGGCAGCTGTATTCTACAGCATAGGGATGTGTGCTCAGGTGACACCTTGGCTGGAAAAGGAGCCACTTCAAACCCACTTGCACTGGCTCTGCAGTACAGGGGCCAGGATCTGGTGGATACTAGCTGTAGGATTGTGTCATTTATACGTAAGTCAGACCTTGTATTGTAAGAATTGGTGGTTTCAGCACCCATGGGGTGACAGTTTTTCAAATTCACATATTCCACTCCTCTAGGGTAATGTTAAATGACAGTGTTGTTTGATTTATTAACAAAATACTTGTTAGATCTGCTTTTCAAAAATACTGTTTGTCTATAGATGTCAATATTGTTCAAATACTTGCTTTTTCATGTAGCCCTGTTCTTGTTAAACTACGTTTCCTAGACAAGATCAAGTGAATTTGCAGCTACTTGATTAGGCTTTTAATAGCTGACCATGACTTGAGGTATGCTCTTCATCAAAGTTGTCCATATATTTTACAGCTAGATAGGAAATGATGGATAAGCAAAGGTGATCCCATTGGAATAAATCATTCCATAGAGTAACATGATACTATTGTTGCCTTTTGTTCAGCTTGGTTTCACTTCAGTGAGTTGTGGACCCCTTCAGTGGGTGGAGAGAGCAGTATGTGGCATCACCTTGTCACTGCCAGTGTTGTATGGTCAGTTAAGAAACAAAATTACCTGAGGGTAAACAACTGGGATTAGGTGTTTGAACATAAAACTGTCGGTGAAACTTAGCTTCTATGTTTCTATTTGGATGACTGTGAATCACTACAGTAGCACCAAATTGTGCTTATTAAATAGTTCTTCAGCTGTCAGGTTTAATACAACATGAAACAAGAAGGATTTAAATGGTACTGATGCCCTGTATACAATTGACTTGTGTCTGGTATGTGTTCAGTTCTCTTTGCACCTGGGTAGAGGCAGAGGCAGTTTGTCTACGTGATGATTTTCTAAAGAAGATAAGTCTAGGAGAGCACAGAGCAAACATATTTATTTTTTTACTGCCATATTGTGTTTAACCTGTCTCATGCCTTACATCAAGTAAATATCAAATGATAAGTTATCCAGGTACCAATTGAAAAGGGTTGGTTCATTTTTACTTCAATGCCAGGTGGAATCATGCAGAAATGATCCTTGCTGTGCTGCTTTTAGTTGTAAAGGTAGAGCTCACAGTAAATTGTTAGCTTCAAACACAAAAGCCTGCAGTAGGTTGTTAGCTTCTGTGTTTGGTGCTTGGTGGACTATTATACCTCACCAAATAGAACATCCATAGCTCTCAATTTGTCTCCATACAACACTGGTCTCCTGAATATCTTTTTTTCTTGTGTGTTTTCTGGGTTCCTTTGATTTGTTAGGGGAAAATCCTAATGGTGATAAAATATTTATACCTCAAAGCTATGTGAAAGTGGTCTGTTACCTTTCTTGTCTTCAGCAAGTTCATTAGTCATGTCTTAAAATTCCACATGTAAATTACTACTGTTACACAAATAATTGTCCAGCATTGAATAGGCTCATTTATTCATAGCTGCTTCCCCATTTTCTCTCTTTTCTCAAGGAATATTAAGATATCCTGAGATGCATTAGCTCTTATTTTCAGCGAAGAATGCCTGTTTCTCCTTTCTAGCACTTCCTCTCTGCACTCTGCAGATCTTCCCAATTTAAAACCATCTGTTCAGCAATTGTTAACTCTTTTCTTCAAACCTAATAACTTCACCGTGAAATGAGTAATTGTGACATTTTCACTTACAGCTTATTAGCAAAGTGCTGTGTTCCTGCTGGGACATTTATAGGAAGAGAGGGCATCATCAGACTTTGTGTAACAACAAATTGTTAAGTAAAAATCCAGAACCTGGAAAGCAAGATTTAAATCAATCAGCTATTAAAACTATTGTGGGCATGTATACCATGTCCCTAAGGAATCCAGGCCTTTTTTGTAATGCAGAAGTTATCTTTTATGTGAAATTGCTTACTGTCCTTGAGTCCTGTTAGCTTTTACGTGTGTGAATATTTATAATGCTGATGCAGTTTGTTTCATTTTTTTATGAGTGTTAGAGTCATTCTTTCTGGTAGCAGGAAAAGTATTTCTGTGTCTCCCCATTCTGTAACTTGTGTTTGTCAATTGACAGTTGAGTCCTATTCACAGACTAGAATAATTATCATCTGTGTTACTGTAAGTGATTGTCTGTAGACATACATGAGATAAGACTTGTAGGGAAAAATAATCTTTTATTAGAACAGCTGATAACAGCTGGAAAAACCAGACAGGCTGAGAGGCACACATGCCTTTTGTCTTACTTACTTCTCTCTGTCTCTTGAAAACTGACTCCTGCACTCCAGTTTGGAAGACTAGTCATTGCTCAAGTGCATTTTGGGAATACTAATTTGAGATCCTAATTAGTCTCTCTTTGATTGTGAGTAACTTTTATAAATGAGCAGCACTATCATAAGCTAATAGCTATATTAGGACCAGGACATAGGATATTGTAGGTAATTTATCTTATTTGAGAGGAATTTAACTCAGATGCTTTGGTAAAGCTTTATGTTGGAGGCAGATGCATCCAGATAAACAGCAGAGGGACCTAAAGGCTGCAGGACACATTTGATGGCCAAGAACTGGCTTCTGGGTTAGAGTGCTGACTGCTTCATTGAAGCAGTGTCAGTGTCTCCACCCATTTTACTCTTTTACTTTTTGTTGTCACTCAGGTATTCACTAAATAAATGTGCTTCTGTTGGAAAACAAGCAGCTGAGTAAATAGGTTAAGCTGACAGTTCATGATCTACAACAGAATACATTAGCAAAATTTTAACATTATTACTGACTCATAGTTATGGTTCAATAAGCCGTTTACCTCAAAATAAGTAATCGTTAAATAAACAAAACAGGAAGATAAAGAAGGAAGGATGTAAAGAATCTGAACCAAGAAAAAGCAACAAGAAAACCACTTCAGTATTTAGTTTGCTTGCTAGAACCCTTTTAAATATATCTAAATCAAAATAATAAACTGCTCAACACATTTAAGGAATAATAGAAAGGGAAACCATGCACATGTTTGGTAATCCTTTGTTTTTGCAGACGTGACTGGTTTTCTCATTTGCAGAATCATATTTGCTGTGAACAAAGGCTTCGCAATTGTCATATGAAGTTGACTAGGAAGCTGTCCTGCAGCTAGAGAGACATCAAATATTAATATTTTTGCTCATATAGCCAAAAGTGTGTGTATTGGATAGGTCTTGAGTCTGCATGTAGGTACAGCCTCTTGTAAAAGCCAAATATGAGTTAAAAATTACAGTGATAAGACAGTGCAATATGTTTTGTCAGTAACCGATCCTAGGTAAAATCAGATACGTCTCCTCTGAGTCTAAGATACAGCCAGATGAAGCAGAGACAACTGTGTTTACCGAGGAAGAAAATTTCTTCTTAATTTTTTTTTTAAGTTCAGGGTAAGAGGCAGCAGAGGATTTTCTGTGTTAAAGACATAAACATACATAGGCACACAGGGTTTCCCAGGGTATCCTGAGCTGTTGTTTAATGAATGAGTTAAAATTAAGTTGTGGTTTGTGCCACAGAGCAGCTAGATGATGTTGTGCAAGCCTTGCAGTATGTAATGCATCAGAACAGTTTCTTCTTTCATTTTGGGTAAATAATAGTCATAGAAGTCAGTGCATGGAGAACATTAAACAGTTTCTGTCCTTTCCATAATTATGCACAAGTTCCCCAGTGGGTCTGACATGACCTTAATTTTAATAACTGGGCCTTGTGCTTGGATTCCTTCTCTCAAAATAGGGCTGCAACAGCAGGACATGTGTTGACCTTTTATCTTTTGTAAGACACAGGAATCAGAGGGGTGTTCACTGCTTGTCAGGAAGTCCTTCCTCTACCTTCCCAGGCTAAAACAGTGCTCAGGCAGCAATATGGAAATATTGGGTACTCACCTGGTGATCTGCCATTTACCTTTGGGCTTTTATGCACACGGACCATTAAGATTTGAAGTTTTGATGATCCCCTATAAGCTGTGTTTTTTTAAAATAAGATTGTCATTCTTCCTGTAGTGTAACCATGGAAACAGACAGGGAACCCTTAAAGAAAGTGATCGAACATGCTGTGCTAATTAGTCCTACCCTTCAGTTTTCTTTCAGTTGAAGGCTGTGCTTAAATAAATTTTGCATGAGTAAGCGTATTTGGATGTGCAAAGGGGTATAAAATATGTAGCAAAATTTTCTTGCAGAAGGATATCTGAAAAAACCCTGGTAACTGTCATCTATTTGCATCTGGACCATCAAAACAAGAAATGTAGTATCTTGGTATTTCACGTACATATTTTGATAGCATTCTTTTTATAATGTAAAGATATCTGAAAGATAAGAGTAATTTTTTCATGTATCATATGCAGTGAGACACATCTGCATTAATTTTGAGTCTTTGAGTGAAAGTGTTCATTATTGCTAAATGCATTCTTTATGCAGAGAATTATTCAGAAAAAGCAAAGATTGCTCCCTCCCAGTGAGAAAGCAGCTCCTGCGAGGCATTAGCCTGATTCAGGTCCTGTCACTTCTGCACCAGGGGAGTGAGTGACTGACTGAACAGTGGGACTGTGCCAAATTTTCCCCTTCCAAATTTTAGCTTTTGTGAGTATTTCCCTTGGTTGTTCACTCCTGCTTTCCATCTGTCCGTTCAGTTTCCAAAGCAGTGTATGTGACCAACTAGGAAACCAATTGGCTGCAACTTAAAACATGTGGCCTGTACTCATAAACCTTCTGTTATGGTTTAACTCAAACCAGGACACCTCTTAACCAGGTGCTGCTGTCTGATACCAATGTATGGCCTCGGCTTGCTTTTACAAATTAAGATTTTGTTTAAATATTTCTTAATTTCATTAATGATCCTCTTATAACTGAGAAACCAGGTGCAGCAGCTAATCTCAAATGAAATTTTCATAGTGTTTTGGGAGTGAAGAATGGATTAAAGAAAAACATTTAGTTGTCCAACAGGCTGGGACTAGCCCAAAAGGGCCATTCTTTGAAAATCAGATGGATTTTCATTAACCTGGAATGGATTAGAGGTGGAGGAGATCTAGAAGCAGTACACTGAGGAAACAGCATAGGTGGCATTCCCAGCAGGAGGGGAGGACTGGTTCCACGCTGAACAGTCACAGGAGAGGAGGAAAAGTGTGCTTGGGCTGACTATAACACTTGCAAAGCTCCATCCTGGTCAGTAAAGTGGCAGAAGCTGGCTGGCAAGCATGGTTATGGTGTTATTATTTGCAACACGATTTGTGGTATGGCCAGTTGGGTACTCATTCCTCTCTACTTGGGAGATCTCTGGAATGCGTGGGTCAACAGCTTTGTGTCATGGAAATTTGAGTTTATTTGTCATCCCATGAGCTCTGAAGTTTTTTGAGTTTTCCCCAAAATACATGATGTAGCTTCTTCAAGAAGCCTTTTCCCTGCTCAGCTATGCCTCTTCTTCTGTGAAAGCTTGGTAGAAGATTAGAATTTGCCACCAAATTCAATCTTCCTCAGACAAGACTAATGGGGAGGGCTCAGACAGCCAAAAAGGATGGAATCATTCACCATCCAGACTTCTCAAATCCTTTCATAATTTTTATATTGCTAAATAGTTGTAGGTCCATATCCACAAATTCAGGGAATAATGTTTCAGTGTAGTGGAATATAGATGCACAGAAACTCAGGCTTGTTAATGGTTCTGTGTGCCAGGAGTAAGAACTGCTCACCAGTTAGAGCTGTTGATGGCTTCTGGCTTCCTAGAAGCAAAAACTTTAACCTGGAGGCAGAGACACTGTGGAACACATGATGTGACCTTTCCTCTGGCCTCTTTGGGGCTGTACCTGGCCAACCCTTGGTTGTTTTTGAAGGCAAATTGTTCATCAAGCTGATGGACAGGTGCACAAACCTTAAAGAAATGAAGGTCTGAAAACTTAAAAAATAGGTATTCATGTTTCAAATGTAATTTTTAAAAGAAGAAATCGTGGCATACAATTCAAGTTATTCCCCTATGCTGGTCTAATTGCTATAATCAGCTGATAATGCAATCTGCTGGCAAGATTGGCCATCATTGCTATGGAGATTATTCACTGAGAGTAAATGTTCTTAAATAGCTTTTCCAATGTATTAAGAATAAAAGGGCAAAGGACTCTCTTCTGCACTATTTTGGGAATTCTCATGTTGCTTATTTCTTTCTGAGTATATGCTTTGCTTCTTTGTTTCTGTAAGGTGTAAAACATGGCCTTCTGTTATAGTAATTCCATTTGTTTTCTGAAAGGAAAATCAGTAGTTCAGGAAGAAAGAAAAAAGCACCCAGTACAGCATTCTCTGGCTTTCCATTACTTGTGCATGTCCAGTGTTCCCAGCAAGGGAGTGGATATTCTCAAGGTAGTAGCTAGGATCAGATAATTTGGAAAAAGCATTTGCAGGCCCATAATTGCAACAGTCACCTTAGCCCTGCAGATCTTTTTCCATTTTCTGGAGGAGAGAGTCCTCTGTAGGAGAAACATACTTGTAAACTTCTGGGTTTAGCGTACGATGATCTCTCTTTTACATAGCTTATGTAGTAATGTGAATTATTTTAAATGACTGACAAGCTTAAAATAAAATTATTGTAAATATTATATCTGTCGTAGGCCACAGATTTCATTGACATGATTTCTGAAGTTGGAACACTGCCAATGCACAGTTCTTGAAAGAGGAATTTTTCACATACCATTTTCTGCTGTATTACTGCAATATTAATATTTATTTGAATGGTAATGTGTAAGAGTGTCTACAGCTTTCAAATGTAAGCTTAAATAAGCAGGCTGGGCTTTGCAGTGTAAGCTGTGGAAGGTTTCCTTAGGCTTCCCTAAAAAGACAAATCTCATCTGTGGCATTCATTTTCTTTTTCTAAATAACACTGAGATGGAAGACTATTCATGCCTCAGGATGAGCAGTTAATGGCAATTAAAATCTTTGTTTATTTGTCTTTTATTTAGGTGTATCACAGTATATCTTTCCATCTCTCCTGGGCCTGTGGTTGTCATTATGAAAAGCATCTTTTATTATCCCTTCATAATATTCACAGCTCTGTTTAGCCAGGTACTAAATGATAGATGCTACCATTAAGTAATGTACTCCAGTTCTAGAAGAAAAATACTCTTGCAACATGCTGTTGTGCTATGTGATATGTGCTCATATAAACTTTTAGATTGTAACTGTACAGCAAACTATTTCTTTGCTTTGTTTGCATTAATTTATTTGTGTTTACCCCACAGGTCTTGCAAAAGCTAAATCAGTTCCTAGTCATACATATTCCAATGAAGTGGTAACCCTATGGTACAGGCCTCCAGATGTCCTTCTGGGATCAACAGAATATTCCACCTGCCTTGACATGTGGTAAGTGTAGATGACAAGACTCTTCAGATGCTTTAGCTCTTGCTTTTTTAGACATGTAAACCAAATGTGTAGTGAGATCATTGGTAGAGGTTAAAAAACATATGAGTAGTGATATGTGTGGTTCATGCAGTGCCTCCCTAAAGGAATCCCCCCTGCTACCCCACTGGCTGGCAGCTGCTACCAGCTGTTGACACAGCACCCATTGGTGCTTTGCAAGAGACTGAGTTATTGCTTGACTTTTGTAGTCTTAGTGTGGTACTTCCATATGGTAAGAAACTTGTTTTGCAAAAGGTAGACTTTCACCATGCCCACCTGTAGCAAGGAGAAAACCAGAATTCTCTGGTTGTGAGCATAAAAACTCAGTTCTTAATCTACTGTATTTGATAGCAGTAAATATCATGGAATAGTTTTCTTTCGAACCTGCAGATTTTATTTATTCTTAGAAGGTTTAGAAGAGTAGTTTGATTCGTACAATGTATATCACCTTGCCTGTTTTTAATGACATCCTTTAGTCCTGTGTTGAACAAGGAACAAGGAAGTTATTTGGTTTTTTTGACTGTTTAAGACCAAGCTGGAGGTTCTTTATTTGTTCTGTAGGTTTTGAGGTCACACGATCTCTGTAATCTCTACAAATTCTGATATATGGAAAAAAATCCTCTTCCTTACAAAGAAAGTCTTATGCTCTGGAATTGCATTTTGTTTTGGTAGGTTGGTTGTTTGCTTTGGGTTTTTTTGTCTGTTTGTTTGGTTTTTTTTGTTTTTTTTTTTTTTTTAATGCAAATTTGACTTTTTAAACCTTTACAACTCATTCATTTGAGAAAAAATCATAATGAGGAATTTTCAGAAAAATACAGTAATTTTTTTTTTGCAGTTCACTGAAATATCTTTCTTTAATAGAGGCAAACCAGAGTTAGAATTATGATTATGTTAAATCTAGAGGTAACTGTAAGATAAGGTTAAAAGCTCCTTATGTTTTCATATGGTACGTGAATAATATTTTTAAGGTAATCTTGCAGTGTAATACTGAAATTGAAGACCTATCAGGAATATTTTTTTGCTGGGGAAGGGAACTAAACATGAGGTTGTATTTAGTCCTGTAGCTGAAATCGTAGATTATGGGATGAAAACTTAGGTTTTCCTAAAAATCTTGACTCCTGGGGTATGATTTAGAAGTCACAGGATGGTTTGGTGTGAAGGGGTTACCCAGTGTAAATACTAGAATATCTAATGCTGAAGTGAGTGGTTAATGTAACTGGGCCCTGGCTGCTGCAGTTCCTTGAGCTCTAAGGGAAAGTGAACCAAGAGGCAAGGAAGGGACAGTGAGAAAACTCCAAATGTGAACATTGTGATATTACAAGTGTGCCAGAGAGGCAAAGGCAGCACCTTCTGTATCAACTGTCTGGTTTCCCTCAGACCATTCTCTACCTCATGGGTCTAAAATAATTCCCTTCTGCATCTCAGTTTCTCATCTATCCTAAAACTGTCCTGTTTTCCTAAACATTGGGTTCAACCTGGAGTCTTCACAGGTTGCATACAATCTCTGCAGCCCATCTGCTCCTGATGTTTTACAATCACCTCTTTTCCAA
>WEKY01050293.1:0-19313 GCA_013390045.1 Picathartes gymnocephalus
GTCCTTCAAACCAGGACACAGGTATATACCTCGTACATACTCCTTTAGATCTGTGTGCATGCAAGTGTAAATGTGCTATAGCAACTCTACTATGAATGTTGCTCTTGGATTAAGTACTTTAGATTTGTAAATAAGTTAGGCCTGTAAGTGAGTTACTGTTGTGCTATAGTAAATTCTGTAGAATCTTTTCTTAAATTGTTCAAATTAAGCTATCAGTGTTAAGTGCTATTAAGTTTACATGCTGGTAAAAGCTTTAAGCCTAAACCAGCATGCAAGTCTGGGGCTAAGTTTGGCAAGGGGGTCCACGCCGAACCTTGTGACTCATTGGGAGGATCTTCCTCATGGCTTTTTATCCTTACCCTTTTCTCATCCCCAGCTTCCACATAGATCAGACTTCGCTGATTTTAGTTTTTGATTGATTTTACGTTTTAGTCTGACTTTTGTCTGTGTGCTTTAACCATTCAGTAGGCAGTAGACTGAACCTTGCCAATGAACTGAGTCATCCTTTTATTTGAATATTAAACCTGCTTTTGCCAATGCCTTTGCTGGTCATTCTTTGAACTACCTAAAACACTCATTCATGACATACTTCTGGAAACAGACATGAGACCTTGCCTGTGTTCTGCTGAAGTGCACAGCATTTTTAAATTATTCACTATTAATTATTTTTCACTGTGGCCTGTCTTCTCCCTTTTCAACACTTGGTAATGGTCTAATTCAAATAGATTATAAACAAACACTGTAAGGTTAATTACAAGGTGTGTTTTATAAAATCAGGTTTCTGTTTGAAAAATAAAGCAGCCAGTTCAACTTAAACAGACCCCTCCACAATGTTCCATACTAAAACAGCAGCAACAATCTAATTTTTAAATGAGTTATTTTTGCTATTAACCACTTATATAAGTCATTTAACAACCTTAGTACTACCCTGACTCTACTTCAGGAAATAAAGAACAGAAAGGATGCAGCATCATAGGCATACATGCAAAAGCATTTTTGATTAAAAAACCCCATACCTAGCAAACCAACCTGAGATGGAACAGTGAGAAGTTAGAATTCATAGTCAGTCTATAATAAGAACAATAATATTTTTTCTTCAAGTCGAACACAAAGGAAAAGCAGTCATTAATAATTGAAGCTTGCCAGAGGCATGGCTATTTCTCTCTTTACTAACTGTCTACCATCTAATTTAATTACAAGTATTAAAGTCCATGCTGAGGTCAACTAGCTTCAGTTCCTCCAATATTACACTTCAACCAGTGCTCATTAACGTGTCTAGAGAATGGATTAGCACATCTGAAGATGTATGTATGCACGATGGGGGGACAGTCTGAGGATAGCTAATTGTGCATTTATAATAGGACACATGTTTGAGATTGTAACTTATTATCACTAATGTGGAATTTATTAAATTCTAAAGAAAAAAAATACCAGTACAGAAAACCATTTTTTTCTTAATGCAGCTAGGAGAGATCATATCACTGCTGAGCATCTGTGCCTCCTCCAAGACAAAACATCTCACATACAGTAAACATTTTCTTTATATTTTTAACTTTTTTTTTAAGGGAAAATTATGTTAATAACCAGCACACGACCCCTAAGTAAATAAGAAGTCATCTTAGAAAGTACTCACTACATATTTCTTAATTGGCATATAAGGTCTCAAAAGTACTAAGATATCATTCAGATGCAGTATTTTTTCTCCTACACCAACTATTAGTTCCCTGCACTTTTCCCCACTTTACATATGTTCCTGCCAACAATTGCAATGATGGTAAAAATCACCAGTACGGTAAAATTAGAAATTGGTAGAGAATACACCAATACTTAGCATGTAAAGATGTTATGATATTTTATGGTGTTTTGTTGTTGTGTTGGATTTTTTTTTGACGTTTCTGGATTTTCTTTGAGTCTAATTTCTCCAGGTTTATTACCAAGAGAACACTGTTTATTCAGAGACACCTACCTTTTTTGTTAAAGAGTCATCTGAATCAGAAGGCATTCTTGTTGACACATGGAACATTACTTCTACTGTTGAGGTAGCAAAATATGGAGTGGTCAGTCCAGTGCTCTTGTTTTTTTGCAGTCCTCCCATAAAGCCACAATGGTTTGTGAGATTTACCTAGAAATAAAGACAAGGAAATTTTGCAAGAAAAGAGTTATCAGGTAATAAATACACTCTTTATACTTTAAAACGCACTTTCAACTGAACTTTAAAAGTGAAGATCCTTTTCCCAACAGTATAGTTACACTTTTTTTTCTAAAAGAGCATAGACTTACTGACTAGACTGGAAATCAACTGCAGTGCACTAGCATTCTATATTCCATGGTCACTACAGAAGCTATGGGAAAGATGAGGTTAGAAGAAAGGAAAGATTGTGTAAATAATATTTACTGCATTATTCCCTGATCATTTGAGTGAAGTCATTTACATGTGCTTTCTGAATTTTTTAAAATTCTCTGATACTACATCAACCTTGACCTGAGCTCTGGAAAAACTGTGTGTAAGAGCCAGGCAACTTATTACCTTCCATATATTTTTTTGAGAAATTTTCATTCTGTGAATATAAAAAAAAATTCACAGGAAACTAACTGATCATTTGTATAGAAGTTTTTAAGTCTTAGATCAATGGGAAGTAGTCCGACACTGAAATAAATAAGCATGTTTAATGTGCTGTTTCACCTTTAAAACAATGACTACAGAATGTTGTACTTCAGATGTGAATACATTTAATCTCTGCCCACATGGGATATATTTGGGTTTTTTGATAATAACAAAGGATGTAGAAATTCATGTTAAGATTTTAAAATATTAGTTGTCTCATTATGGAATATTACATTACACATTAGCTACTCCTTAAACTAAGTAATACTGCCTAAGAGAATTAAACCACTAAAGAAGGATATTTTATGGTATTAGTGTTGGGGGTTTTTCCTCCTGAATGTGGGAAATAAACATCTGCGTTCATGAAAGTCAGCAGACTTGTAGCTGTTTTCCTCTATTTCTGTGGAAAAGTCAGAATCATTATCTACACAGTTAATCTGGTAGTGTCCTTTTACACCTAAGGAGTAAAGAAACACAAAGAACAAATAAGATAGACACTCATGTGGATACTCCTGATGAGCACAAGTTGCAAGAGGAACAAAAAACCTGCAGCTTGTTATACAGCCAACCAGGACCAAAAGCCATTCCTGTATTCTGTGTAACAGTGCCAAATTGAACTTTACAGTGGTAATTAATCCTGCACATCTGAAAGAAAGATGGAAGACATGAAATCCTTGTAACAGTATCTAACAAGTGACTAAAGAGCTGCAAGCCCACACAGATGATGAGGTACTTCACAGTATTTCTGACTGCTGGAAGAAAAGTAGAATAGAGTGTGTGAACTGATACATGCCTGCAGTGGAAGGCAGTAAGAAGAGAGTATGTGTGAAGCTGCTTGTCTGTACTTTTTGAAGTCCCAAATTTGAGCAAAGCTCAAACTTCAATGGACTTAACACTTTACAAGCTTACAGGGAAATCAAGATGCCTCCTAATCAGTCCATGAAACCAAAGTATAGGACTGCACATTAAAGAATTATCTTTGCCTGCACAAACTTTCTTCAATTGTTAAGAGCTTGAATTTAAATGGCTAGTATTGCCAATGAAATTAAAACAGGAATCCTTCTCTAAATCCCATTTTTAAATCGGGGTATTCCAGCACTTGTGAGTAATGCTGAAGAGCCAAAGACTTGTAATATATGAAGGGATCGGTAATTGTGTTTGTAAAAAAAACTAGGATAAAAACATTTTAATAAATACCTCCCAGCCAAGACCAGCTACAAAATCCTCATAGGCTTGACTTCCCCCAGTGTTCGTAAGAATGGAGTGTTTATCTTCCTGTCCCTCAGCAACATAAAACACTGCAATCTTGTGTGTCTCTCGGCTGTAAGACAGAATGGTCATTGCATGACAGTGCCTTAACTAATATGAAATGAAAATATGCAAACAATACACACAGAGCATGGCTTTTAAAGCATAAAAAATGCATAGTGGAATTACAGTACAATTATATGGCTTCTTTTGGGATATCCCCTATATTTTCATATTCTCATTCTGTCTTTTCTAGAGACATCTTCTCTAAAGCCTTAAGTTTTGCTATACATGAGCAACATTTACCCGATTCATCACTTTTAAGATGCAGGATGGTGCTGGCTGTACCAATTGCTAATGGAATAGGTGGGGTTTTGACATGGGCAAAACCTGTAATGTGGGCATTATCCACACTGCACTGCCCATTAACAACAGTGACTTCCGACCACAAGTGCAGCTTGTGCAACTGAACGAAGAATCTTTACATATTTTTTAAAGATCATCATCATATAATGTCTTCTGTTGACAGGTTGTTGGTAGACATTGGAACAAGCGGAGATGGTTTCTTATACTTCTACAACCTCCACTGGGTTTTGTTTCAACTTCTACAAAAACAAGTCAGTTTTTAATTCTGTGCTACAGTTCCAACTAGAGGTTTGTGTCTTCGATACTGGGACCATTTTAAACAGCTACACAATCAACCAAAGCTTAAAATGTGGAGACTTTGATATATCAAAATTTTAAAAGAATTAAACATTATGCATATACAAATGCACATAATTGTAAGTTATTTTGAAATTTGTTTATTTCATGGTATTCTATGTGCAGAATTTGACCCTACAAATAAAACTAATGCAACGTCAATATAAGAGAAAAAAACTACAATACAACGCAAAATACATTAATAATTAAAAAAACCATTAAAAAAGCTTAACTCTCACATCTGTGCAATTAGAGCCATTTGAGTAAAAGCGCACTTAAAACAAGTAAGTAGGCAGTCATTAAAAGAATTTACCATTGTCTTGAGTCCAAATTTCTGAGTTCTCGAAGTAACTTCTCATTTTTCTTCAGGAGATGAAAGCTCCTTCTAAATAGAGAAAATTGTAACTCTTTTATCACCTCCTCACTGATGGATACAGAACAGTACAAGAATGGTACAAGAATACATCCAGGTCCACTCAGGAACAGTCAACAAAAGCTTCTGCCTTTTTAACCATCCTTTCTTAATATTTAAAAATTAAGGCATTTTAAAAAAATACACAAGCAATTTTTCTTACTCCAGCAAATCTTTTATACTCATCTTCTATATTCAGCTCTGAGTATAACCTTTACTTCTTTCCACTTTCTTCTGTCAACCTATTGGATCTGACTGGGATCCATTTCCTCTCTACAGAAGAACCATAAAATATATGCTTAATGACAAAAGACACTCCCATTAATCTACTGTTGTAGGGAGTTGGTGCATTCAACGCAGAACTTTTGCTATCTTGAGCCACAGAGTAGAACTTAGCTCAGTAATCACCCAGCCAGCTATAACAATTTAAACAAAAAACAAAACCAATATGTTAGAGCAAGAAAGGCAGTTTTCATTTCTTTTCAACTGTGCTTACGATGTTTCCCACAAAACACTGTGGAATTAAGAGCAGTCCTGTTCAAAACCAGACTGCCTTGAGGAATTAAAGACCCAAATAAGAAGGGCTGAAATACCAACATTTTGTCTGATTCCAGTGATACTTCAGTGACACAGATTATTTTTGTTTTATAGAATAACCATTTCCCTTCATAGTAGGAAAATATATCAATGATTCTAATATGAAATTTGACAGCAATGGCAGAAGAAGATTTCAGAAAGATCCATAAATTCTAGGATGCTAATATTTGTACATACCCACAGGTATATGCAGACATGCACTTAACTACACCCACACAAAAATAATAAGGTAAAGAGACATTACTTCTGTAATTGAACATGGCTTCTCTCCTGTTGTTCTAAACAATATTCAAACAATACTCAAGCACAGCCAATGTTGAAATAAACAGTAGGGGAAACATCTTTCTCATTAGCTAATACACATGCAAGGCTTTGAGGCTGCATGCAAGCATGCTTTTAGCAGACAAAGCAGCAGGACACTGTCCAGTGGCACAATAGCTGAGAATATGACACTTTCTGAGTATTATTCTGACATCGAAAGGTAATGATTTTTGCAGCAACACACATAAGAAGCAAAGAAAATGCATCACTCCTTCAATTTGCCTTCAAATACTTTCTAAGGAAAGAATATGAATCACAATAAATGCAACAGATTCCTCCTTTCTGTCTCTCTAAATGACAGGCTGAAAAGCAGAAGAAAGCTGCCATTTTGCCCTTAGTTGCACATCCCCTCTGTTAGTTGGCCTGGAATATTTTTGGCTTAACAAACTCTATGATCAAGATAAGATTAGCATAATTCCTTAAAAAAAATTCTTAAAATATGAGTTGTTTTACCTTTTATCCCATGAATTCATCCCCAGTATACTGAGAAGTAATCTACAGTAGTAAAACGCTGACTGTGGCTTTTGTGAGGTTGGCTCATCCTGCTCCATAGCCCTCATATTTACATCATTGAAATGCTTTTCAACAAACTCTTTCTCTTCTGTGTGCTGTTTCAGAATTGCATTGATGACATCGTTCTCCTGCTTTTCTGAGATGCAGACTGGTTGAGGAGCAGGGATGTTGAGTGAAACACCAGTTCTTTGTAAGCATTCAGGGCTTGTAACACCTAAATACTGCAGCAGCTCATCAAGAGCATCTTCTTCATCCCTAATTGTATCCCACGTTGGTACAGTGTCTCTAAATTTCCTTTTAACTTGGACTGTAATTCCATCTCTTGCAGATACATCCTCCACATGCTCAAAAGATGAAAGAGCATCTTCTGGTTTATCTTGCTGAGATAATGAAAGTGCAAAACCCGTTTGTTGTGAAGATCCACATAGAGATGATGGTCCGTACAAAATGGCCGAATCCCACGAGTATTTGCCAGACAGATCACGTACTATAATTCTAACATTTGAATTAGCAGATGCAAGTCCAGCAGACAGTCCTCCCCCAGGCATGTCTTCCTCTGCTTGGATTTGTATGCAAGACACCAGGGAAGTATTGTTTAATACAAAGAATTGAAGATTTGGGTTCTCAAAAAGTTCAGGAGAAAGCTCAGGACTTTCACTGTATGGATTGTCGTTGTTTTCACACACTTGACTGGTCAGCATAGCAGGACCTCCGCTCATAGGATAGTGGCCTAAGTGGTTGACTAGATGTGTAATCACAGTACGAGCAGCAACAGAAATTAATCCTTGTTGCATGTGAGTTTTCACTGCAAGAGAAAGAGCATAGGTTTTAAAAGAAGAGTTCAGAAAACAACAGTGAGATTTATGTATTTCTTTTGGTCTCTTCCTGAGAGAATGAGCACTGCAAGCTGAGGATACATGCAACTCAGTAACAGAAAAATAGGTATTTCGATGACCATTGGTCTTGTATATAAACAGCACAAAAAATCCTAAAACAGTTAAAGAAGCATCTTCATTATTTTACAGCCATGTTATGTCTACAGATCAGCTTTGCCACAGCTTTGTTATCAGCACTGTTCTTCTAAAATACACAATTTCTGATCTAGTGAAAATAAATCTTGAATTGCTGTTGAAGTAGAGATCATAACTATTTTGCAAGATGTCCATTCCAACTGCAGTGTATTTTTATATTTATACACATCATTACACTGAGAAATTCAAAGGAAGATAGATGCACAGAAGGTCTAATCCATCTTAATTTCCCTGGAGAGCATATAGCTGTAGGTTCACTTGAGAATAGCACTGGGTAATTTTAAAGTAAAAAATCAAAGACCAGGGTGTCTATATTGAATATGATCTAACATTATCAAAATTTTCACTAAGGAAATCTTGTGCCACAACTGCATTTTAAGAAGTTTCAGGTTACAAAACCTTGGGAGGGAGAAAGAAAAGTTAATTAAGCCCATCTTATGTGAAAGTCATCCTGTGAGATGCACTGGTATTTCAATATGGTTTTTGCCACCTCCTTCTTTGCTGCATACCTTCCCCTTGCATGTTATGTCATCTAAATTCACAAAAGGTATTTTTAATGTTTATATCACACCCTGTTAACCCAGTACTATATTGTTATTGAATTATTTTTATCAAGTCCACTCTACATGAAGTACATGAGCTAGACAAAGTGACTCTCTGAAGCAGAGAACCATCAACTGATTCAGGGGACCCACTGAAGAACCCATACAGAAAAATATTACACTCCAGAGTAAGACTGGTGGAAGACGGAACAAGATCAAAATGGCAAAGCAATTGTTTTCTGTATCCTCTCTCTTGTAACTGGGCATGGATGCCCTGAATTTGGGATTTACAAAGGGAAGATTAAAAAACTGTACTCCTTAGATCACATAATGTATTTTAAATTCCAATAAAACATTGAAAACTGCTGCAAACGCTTCCCATGTTCTTTCTCACCAAAAATCCAAACCAGAATGTTCTGAATGACAGTAATTTTTTCATTCAGTATTTAACTGAGAGTATGTAACCTCTTGGACATAGAAGTAAGGTATAACAAATTAATCTCCCCTTATGTTGGATATTCACAAGCTGCAAAATCTAACGTTTAATAAAAAAATTTCTTTTTGCATGTTCAGATGTCTTAATTGGTTTAACTGAAAAGATAAAGGCAAATTTGTGTTGCGTACTGACTGCCATTATAGATCCTGAGTTTCTGAACATGGATGCATTTAGCATCTGCAAAAATTAACAGGGAGTATGTATTTGCCTTCTTCCTCACAAAAGGTTGGGGTACAGCATGTAAGAAATATTTGGGATTCTGGCTGTACTCTTCCTTTAGGAAGCACTATATCTGAGCTGCAAAAAGGGAAACATTTCATCCAGCTAATAGGTGGCAAAATCAACATAACTTTTACACAATTCCAAAACTGATATCTAATCAAGTATTTTAATAAATTAATGTCTTGAGAATTAATATAAGCAAATTAGAGATTATATTTTTATCATCTATAGCCTTCTTGAGGTTTAAAATTTACAAATACAAAAACATTCAGTGATGCTGAATTAAGTGTCCAGATATGGGCAGCATACGAGGAAATTAAGTTACAGTGCCATCTGCTGAAATATAAGAAGGAACTGGAAGCAGATTTTATACAAAACAAAGACAAAATAAGCTGGGTGCTTGAAGAATCATTTATCAGCACATTATTGACTAGCACCTGGACAATGCAGAGGGTGGCCCATCTTTGTCAGGATATTTACACCAAGTATTTAGCACTTGCTACTGCACAGATAATTAAGGTAATACTCTTACCAAGTTCCCAGGAGCAGAGACACACAAGCATTCCAGATACCTGAAGCCCCACTCTATAAAGGTTAAATGTCCCCTGTTAAGCTCTGCTGAGAAACCTGAAGAAATAAGGACCTTCTAGCATGTAAGTTATTACTATTACTGTTGTGTGGCAAACCTTAAAGATCTCAAAGCTGATTATGGTTGTTTTGTGTCTGTGTGTGTGAATTTACTCCCTTAGAAACCTAAAGGGCATATACAAAAGAAAGGTGACACAGTGTTACAAGTAGGGAGAACAATTAATTTAAATTTGGAAGATCCATTCTCAGTCCTAATACAGCCTTTCCCTGAAAACTTTGCACTTGAATTAAAATCATAAATCTGTCATTGTTTCTTTTATAAAATGTGAACACTAAATCTGAGTCATCTCTCAGAATACGGTGTTGTTGACCTAAACATGACAGTGAAAACTTAAATTAGAAGTATCAAGAGAAGTATACTGAAAAGTAAACTGTAATATGCAAACTGCTGTGTTGAAATAAAATAAAGAAATCTTGAACCATTTTTGCCACACAGAAAATCAGATTTTGGTGATGGTTTCCCCAGGAATAAAAAAAAAAAAAAAAAGGAAAAACCCCAGGCCTAGTAATGCGTTTTGNTGCCTGGCTCTGAGGTGGGGAAGGAGAGAGGTAGGAGCACATTACAGCTGGTGATGGGTGCTAGCAGGGATCTGGCACCAAAATAATTTTTGAGGAACTATGTCCCTTGTCCCAGTCCCTAAAGGAAGGGCAAAGCAAGAGTTTAAGAAAAAAAAAAAAAAAAAAAGGAAAAATCCCAAGCCTAGTAATGCGTTTTGAAATCAGGAAAACTTAAAATTAATTTTGAAACTTCATTTATTCCTAGAAGCACATCTCCTCAATCAGGAATAACTGGCCATTCAATATATTAAAACCTTAAAATGAGTATCTAAACCATGCGCTTTGTTTCTAGAGGACAAATGAAAATATGTAATAATACAAGCCATCACAGCTTTACCACAAATTCTACAAACTAAGTCACATCATTACACATTAAGGCAGTCCAGCTCACTGCTTTGTTGACCTGTCTTCCTGAGAGAACACATTGATGCTCTCTTTACAGTGGTACTGCCTCTGGCTTGGGCACTGTAATTTATATGTGTACATGACCATTTGGTGATTTAGTAGAAGCATGTTATACTATTTATTTTTCACAGTCCTGAAATTACCTCTTTTGTGGAAAGGCTGAAGGTCCATCACTACTAGTTTGTATCTGTAGCATGAATGAAGGATTCCTGAGTTTCCTTAAGATGTGCTGTTAACTTATTGATGCAACTTTGGCTGAACATTTTTAAACAACTATGGTTATGTAGTAGAAGGAAAAAGTAAAGACTGAGGATGGAATTTAACTCTCCTCATCCTTTTAGCTGTCTAAAGAAAGATGACCTGTACAGACTGATTAATCTCAAATTGGAGCAATGGGATGAATCACTTTCTAAAAACACTTCCTTTTCCTCATCACATTTAGAGGGAGCCTAAGAGTGTTCCTCTTAGCTTAATTTCCTGTATTTTACCTTAGTTTAAGTAAGTCTCATTCCTTTCTAATTTTAAAGTTCAGCTCTATAGACATGCAGTAACAGAGAATCCATTTCTAGAATATTCCCTACAAAACACAAACTGGATGCACTATATACAAAGTATTTTTTTTTAAAGTATGCATTTTGTGTCCTTTCAGCAAAATGGCAAATAGCAAAGCCTTAAAAGAAAAGTATTTTATATTTCTACTTTTTAAACAAAAGCTAAGACTAAACATCAGGCAGGGAAAACGTTTTCATTAGAAATTGAAAAATATTAGAAAAAAAATGATCAATCTATGCAAAAGAGTTTAAAATACGTTTGGAGAAATATGGGTAATGGGGGAAAAATCAATCAAATCAGTAACTGATAGACCACTATATCCATGTAATGTTACTAGTACCTTCCAATCACAACTATCTCTAACAGATTTGTGATCTATGAAGAACAGCTTTCAAAATGTTTTTGTCTATAACTGCAAAAAAATTCTCCTTCATATACGTTTACAGTCCTGAAATGAAACAGAAAAGTTCAGAAGTAAGTCGGCAACTCGTGGCACTATGCCACCAAGTCCAGGTTGGCTTGTGAACATCTAGGCTGGCTAGCTAGGTGCAGTTAATTAGAACAGTGGGTTTATGTGGCAAGGTTTTGGTAGAGTGGGGGTTATAGGGGTGGCTTCTCTGAAGAGCTGCCAGAAGCTTTCCCCTGTGTCTGATGAAGACAATATCAGCCAGCTTCAAGTTGGACCTGCTGCCCACCAAGACTGAACTGATCAGCAATGGAAGTAATGCCTCTGAAATAACAGAGTTAAGAAAGAAAAAAAATTGTTGGGCAGAAGGACATTGCAGCCAGGGAAGAGCAGAGTGAGACTCTGTGAGAGCAACAACTCCGCAGACACCAAGGTCAGTGAAGAAGGAGGGGCAGGATGTGCTCCAGGCACCAGAGCAGAGATTCCCTGCAGCCTGTGGTACAGACCATGGTGAGACAGGGGTTCACAGTGGAACAGATATCCACCTGTGGCCCCTGGGGGAACCCCATGCTGGAGCAGGTGGATGCCCAAAGGAGGCTGTGATCCTGTGGAAAGCCCACACTGTACCAGGCTCCTGGCAGAAACTGTGGTGCTGTGGAGAGAGGAGCCCGTACTGGAGCAGGCTTGCTAGGAGGACTTGTGACCCAATGAGGGACCCATGCTAGAGCAGCCTGGGCCTATAGGACTGAGTCACATGAAGGGGACCCACAGGGGAGCATTCATGAAGATCTGCAGTCCGTGGGAAGGACTTGTGCTGTAGAAGTCTTCTGTGTGACGGCCCCCACACTGGAGCAGGGGAAGAGCATGAAGAGTCCTTCCCCTGTGGAGGAAGGAGCAGCAGAGACAATGTGTGGTGAACTGACTGCAGTCCCCCAGTCCCCATCTCCCTGCACCACTCAGAGCAGGGAGGAGGTAGGGATTTACAATGAAGTCAAGTGTGGGAAGGAGTGAAGGATAGGGGTATGATGTTTTGAAGACTTGGTTTTATTTCTCATAATTCTATCCTGATTTGTTTCGTAATAAATTCAATTAATTTCCCCAAGTCAAATCTGTTTAGCCCGTGATGGTGATTGATCTCTCCCTGTCTTTATCTCAACCCATTATGTTTTCTCTCCCCTGCCCAGATGAGGAGGAGAATAGGGCAGCTGGCACCCAGCCAGGGTCAAAACACCACCACCGCTACCATTTGTATGCCTGTACTGTCTCTAGAGTAGGTTGCTGCAGACACTAACTAGAGGAACAGTTCACCAGCCTTCACACAGACACCCAGTGATTCTTTACATGTATGAAACCATCACAGACATGCTGTCTGCAAGTTCTGACGATGCAATAAAAGTTTCCTACTGATGTCCTTACTGAGAGCTGCTAGAAGTTCATTTTGGTTTAAATGTAACAGTTTAATATGCTTAATACTTAATTTCAAAGTTATTCGTTGTATATCTCACACTAAAATCTACCACTTTACCAGCTACAGAAAGGAGAACAAAGATAATTTTACAGATATTCCTAGGTTAAGAGCTTCCTTGTGAGAGACAGAACTTGGAAAGTTACTGAAAAAGAGAGGCCAATAATCATCTTCTTTCTCAACATACACCTGTTCCCAGAGGATTTAAGCAATCTTTGCCCTATTTATTGCATGGCTTGCTCCAAACCTCTCAATAGATCCTGTCCCCACTATACAGCTGTGTCACTTAAAGTCTCCTCCATCTCATACCACATAATGCTGTGGCTAAGTATCCACAAAACTTGTGACAGATCTGACCTTGAACAATGGAGGCCTAACAGGGTATATCAATCACATCCATTAAAGCACCCTGTCTTAACAATTCTGTCATTTCAGTACTTTCAGATTTGCTTGTGACCTAAGGGAAGTCTTGCAATTCCTAACCTGTCTCTGTAGAACTTCCCTGATTTTCCTACAACTTCTGCCCTGCTCATTTCCATTCCTTCAAAAAAGACACAATAGCGCTTTTACTCCACTGAAAGATGTTGACCCATTCGCATACTGCTCTGCTGCTAGTTTGTGCTAATTGACCCTCTGTCTTGACAGAGATCCAGACTGGTTGTTATCCACTAGTTTTACTCTTCTCACTCCTCCAACAATGCCAGGGAGAACAGATTCTGTGCAATTGGTTAAACACTGCCAATTTTTTTCTCTGCCTGGCAATGGGGACTAGAAGTGCCAAGGTTGCAGGACCAGGGTTGCATTATAATGTTGTAGTCTGCCAATTAAATTTCACAGTCTAACTTACAATTCCAGAGCCCTGAAACTTAATTTATCTGGAGAGATAAAAGGAACATCTGAAATTACTTTTATTAAGAAATTTAAAAAGAAATCATAAAAGAAAAGCTCATGGTTGGAAATGCAAAACGAAGATATTGATGCTAAGGCTTTGTGCAACCATATTCATTTAAAGAGAAATCTATTCAGGGTTGTCTTTTCAAATTGTCAGATTAAAAAAGCCACACAGCATTTGCTTCTAACCCATAATTACAGATTATTACGGAATACAAAAGATGCCAGGCATAAAAAGCTACTACAATTCACTACACTGTAATAGAACACGCAGTGGAAGTAAATTTTGGCACATGCTTTAAATATTAGCTTTACATAATATATATACGTGAGACTGTAATTAGGACAGAAAGAAGCCTTCGAAGCCTCTTTCATTCTGACCCTGCAGATGATTACTTTTTACTAATAAGGCCACAGCCATTTGACGAAAAGCCAACTATAGTACCTTGCTTCATTCTTCAGTAAATTTAATAATTACAGCTCCTCCTGCCAGTAGTTCTCAGATCAGACTTGTTCAATCCAATGCTGAGCTTATTAGGGGACAGCTCTATGTTTAGAATTCTTTGGCCAAAAAAGTACTTGAGGATGATGAAGCATGCCTTAGACAAGGGCACAATGATTAGCCATTTTCTCTACATAAAAAACAGCACGTAGTCACTACAGACCACAAAATCACCTGCTGTTAGCACACAGCTGCTACAAAGAACTGCTGCATTTATCTGGTTCTTAATACCCTTAAAAAAGCCTAAATGGAAAAACTTAATACAGAAGCAGAATAGCACTACACAGAGTTACTTGTATCATAATCTCATCTTTTTCAATTTTCTTCCCTATGTAGCCATTTGATATTTACTAGGTACACTCCATAATATACGATAGTCTTTTGTAGCTTAGATTCTTGATTCTTTGTTTTTATTTTTGAGTTGTGAAGAAAATGTCAATTCCTAGGTCTCCTAAGGTTCTAACCAGATGAGAGAAAATTTCTCCCTTCTTAGACAAATCTGTGGTTTTAAGCAGTGTAAAAAGAGATCAACAACAAATTATGATAGGCTAAAAAATGTCAGACAGGAACAAAAACTCAAAATACTCCTAGAAAAAGGAGCAAAATTAAGAAAAAAATCAAATTAGTTTACTGAAAGTAAAATGAAAAGCAACATTTATCCATGTTGCAGTACTTAACACTTCTGCTGATACACAGAGCATGGAAGAATCCATATCATATTGATCTTGGTGTTGTTCAGAACATACTTATTTCAGTTAATCAAATGGTAATTGCCCAAAATTACGTTTGCTCATTCCATACTAATGGTTCTTACCTAGTGTCTACATTCAGCTGAAAACCTGTGCTTTAGACCAACACTTCAATACTGAAAACCTGGACAAAATCTTTTTGAAAGAAAATGTATTTAGGCAATTAGACAAACCTTCAGTGACTGGCTGAAGTTTAGAAGACCTCTCCGAGTCTGGAGAATGCAGTGGTTCTGGTTCCTTTAAGCTTTCTAAATGCATAAAGGGATCATAATCCATACATGCCAGATCAGAAAGGCTTAGAGGAAAGTATTTTGGGTTGCTAAAACACTGAGACCCATAGACACATCCATGCAGAACCTAGAACAAAACCAGAATTTCATTACATTAACTACTGAAATGTACACTTCATAGTTTTATAAGAAATGAAGTTTATTTTTATTTGCATTTTAAAAATCTATTTGTTAGGAGATAGGCATGACAAAATGTTGGAAAATTTTAGATGCCGAATGTTTACAGAAACAAACTCTGGTCTTCAAGGAGAATTATTACCTCCAAAGTGGAATTTAACAACAAAGAAACAAAACTTACAAAAAATCATTAAGCTACCTTTATTTTTAGATCTCCTGTCTTCTTTAATTACATATGCTAGGTCTAAGCTGCTAGACGTTTTAATCCCCTTCCCTTGCAAAAAGGATAAAACCCCCTATCTTTCTCCTGTGTTCCCAAAGACAGTAATTGTAACTTAGTGCTTTTTGCTTTGCTTATTGCTAAATGGAATTGCTTGATACATAAAAGTTACATCCTTTTGTATTAAATGTATAGTTAGTCTTCTACAATACAAGCATCTGCAATCCATATGATATACAAAAAAAAAAAAAGGCTTGGTTAACCATCCAAAATGTAAAACAAAATCTACTATTCCAAATATACCAAAGGTCAAGCTGTTACAGTGAAACATGCAAGAACTGTGCTAGCACTCCATATTTCAGGAGTAGAATGGAGGTCAGCTTACAGAAAACTTCTGCCTTCATTTCCATGAAAACTGACACTACCTCCATACACAGAAATTCTTAATAAGTGAGTAAAGAAACATGTACCTTATATATACAATTAAGAATGGATCTTTCAGTTTTATCATTTTCTGCTCCCGTAGCGTGAAGAGGCTGCAGCAAAGTCTTTAATGGCAAGGCCATTATCCAATCCAATAAGCACAGAAGTAAAGAAACCACCAACTGGAAAAAACACTTTCCATTACAAATCAATTAAGCCAGCACCTGCCACTTCATATTTATCACTTTATTTTATTTCTCTGTTTTGCCCTCTTTTTTCAATTCAGTGAAGTCAACATTCTGCAGTAATGGCAGGCCCCACTTGCCAACCACTGTATTTTCTAAACCTACGGCATCAGTAAAAACTTTGGCTACTGAGGTATTTAACAAAGGCCATCCATTCAACAGTTTCTTGTCAGGGTAAGACTGTGAACAGATGCGTTACTTAAGAGGATACCCACAGTTTTCAAAATTGATTTGTAGGGTGTTGTTTTTAAAATGACAGATCATACAGGTCCAAATTAAGGCCAAGGTGCCATTTTGCACATTAATTTCACTGTGGCTGTTTTGAAAGACTTTAGGACAGAATTAAATTAAGACACACATCCACACCAAATTATTAATAACTTACTGACCAAATAATTATTTTTGATTTTTAAAACTCAGCTGTGGAAGAGAAGATGATTCAGATAAATAGCTGCAAGATTCTCTGAAATATTTCTCTGGTTAAATAGAAGTCTTTAAAAAAAATCCATTAATTTAATTTAATCATTTCACATAATGCATTTCAAGTTTGTCTCTCAAAGTATAATAAACCTAATGATGAAGGGCACTGAGTCTTTTTATTTTTAGACAATTTTTAAGAAACCCATTAGGACTACATTTGTCAAAATAGGTAAGACAATTTTTTATGCTATTTGATGTACAATGATCCACAGTAGTTCATGGGGAAACTTGGTCAATTATGGAAAGCATCCTCAAGTGGCAAAGTGGGTAACTTGGCATGAGTGTAGTCTACAATAGCCCCTGACTTCTTGCAAACAGAGACAGCAAGAGCTCTGAAGGCCAAAACGAGCAACAAATGAATCCAGCTCCTTGTGGGAATGGTAGCCCAGAATGATGGAGCTGTCAGCAACAAACTGCACTGACGTGTCCAAATAGAAATGAACCAATGAGCCCCAGAGCAAAACTAATTCAGAAGAGACACAGCTTTCAGTAGGCAGAAAATACTAGAAATGAAAAATACTTACTCTCTTGTCTTGCTCGTAAGAGGAAGTTTCTGTACTGGGTAGCAGATGTGTAATAGTTGCTATCAGAATCTGGGGAAATATACCGTATTTCTTTTAAAATATAACCTAAATATTTAAGATTAAAATAATTTTTTAAGCAGGTAAATCTGAAATGATACTAGATTCACAGTTAAATTCTATTGCAATTATTTTGAAACAAGTTACAATATTCCTTGACAATTTTTTTTTTAATAAAAACACTTTTAATTGAGTTTTGCAGAATACTTTGAAGGAGTATGTCCTGTTTAACTGAGGTAGGTGCCTTGAGGACAATGAAATTACACAGCTATCCCAAATATTCAGGCATGAAGAGAACATGACTCAACACACTTGCAGGATGTGGGAAGAAATCTCGTGCTGGTTTGTGTATGGTGCTATCTGAGCTACATTGCTATCTCTTAAGATAGCTTTCACATGAAAAGAACCTGGGAGCCCTCTGTCTTTTCTCTGTGGTTCAGACTCACAGAGGCCATGGTCTATCTCCCTGCTATGGGAAGCATATTCAAAATATTATTTTTGCTTTAGACTGAAACTCTTTCATGAATATGCAAAATACAATTGCAAATCGATAATTTAAGCAATCATTTTCTCCCTAAATCTAAATAAACATGTTTGAAGGTATCTAATACTAAAAAAACTGTACTTTATTGACAATATTCTCATGACATTTTTTCTCTGAGAAAAAACAGGCATAATATAGACACATTACATGTCAATACTGTAGTCAGGAAGTTAAGTGTACTGCAACTCCCTACTGCTAGTGGTAAGCAAGACTATGTTTATACTAATTCAGTGTTTTGCAAAACATAATTCTTAAAATTCAGGTGTTTAATTTTAGGGTAAATCATTGTAGTGTTTCATTTAAAATAACTGAAAATTTCAATTTAAAAAATTACTTACTTGAATAATTCTTAAAGGTGAATCAGCTTGATACAGCTGAAGTCTATGTACATAATGTATCAGCATGTTCAGCATACTGCAGGCAACATGGGCAACTGTTTTATTTGGAAACTAGAAAAGAGAACACAGTACAGTAACAATGACAAAATGATTTAATGTAAGAGTACATTAGATGGTAGGGTGGTCAAAAATTTCACTGGTAGTTTTATACATATAGTTCCTTAAGTACCTATGTACCAGAGGAACAGAATTAAATTTTACAAAACTTAAAAGGAAGTATTTTATATTCGTAAACAAAAGTTAGCAGCTAACACGAAAGTTTTGGGACAGACATCCAGTGAGTTGCACACCGGACAGGGGAGATGTGTCTCCTAACTTCAGACTGGTTAGTACAGTATCATGAAGCCAGAAAGAAAGAACTAATTTCTTGTTACCTTAATGATTATTAATATTAATGAATCACTGCAAAGCCCCCCAAGGAACCAATGCTGAAATCAGAGGTCTTTGCTGAGAATCAAGGCAGGTGAAGAGCCACATGCACAAGATGCAGCCTGTAGTACTAAACATGAGATGAACTGCTCTGCTATCTGGCAGCAACTGTTGTGCCCAGCACTTGTTTGAATGGAAATGAATTCACCTTGGCTTCAGTGCTTAACTCTTTCTTTTAAAGGCAGGAGAAGGTTGCTGCTTTGGAACCTACCTTCCACAGTTACCGTGCTGGTCAAAGCAGAAGTGAACACATTTGTACAATTGATTCCCAGTCTTAGGGGGAATATACACCCTGTTCTATACTCCTAAGTGGGAAAACAGAAATTAAAAGAAAAGGATGTGTTTCCCTAAATCGTTAATTCAGAGGACATGTAATTGAGTTTTCTACCTTCACTGCACTTGCTTTAAAACCTTAAGGTGTTCAGCAAATGACAAGGACGAAATTAATATTACAAATAATTCCTACATTGTTAAGAAAGTCATTTACTTGTTTCAATCTCACTATATTCAGCAGTGAAACTGTCACAGGTATGTGCTGCAAGATGGCTGTCTACCTCTGAACTCAGAAAAAGGCAATTATGCTGCAAAAATATTTAGGTATAATTTCTTGGCTTTGTAGGCTTTTTTCTTACTCAGACCAGTTCTATTAACCCTTCAGGGAGGGATGCATCTCACAAAACTTAAAAAACCCAAAGCTTTAAGAAAGCTGAAATGCTTAGGC
>WEKY01050315.1:0-16076 GCA_013390045.1 Picathartes gymnocephalus
TATATATATATATGTACATATAAGTATCTATACATATATATATAGATATATGTACTTATATACGAATACATTAAGGTAGACTATTAAAATATATTCCTTATTAAAATAATGAAAAAAAAAAGAAATAAATCCATCACAATAACATGAAGAAAAATTTTCGAGCAGGGAGCATTTCTGATTTGTAAAATATATAGAAAATACCTTTTCTAAATGTGATTCATTATGGAAAAGGACATAATACCTTGTAATAATAAATAATAGATAAATCCCCAAGTCATTTATTCCAGAAGAAAATCCACAAGGTGTCGCTGGGATGCAAAAAACCAAAATACTGCAGTGAAGGGGCACCAGCTCCAGCAAAAATGACAATTTCAAGGATGTCTTTTGACTTCAATAACATTTGGAAGGTGTTGCATTTCATGGGTGGGATTTCTGTGCCCCAGCAATATTCTTCCTTGCACTTTGTGAGTTTTGATGCCAAATTGTTTGGATTTTCTCCCAGTATCTTTAGGAAGGCACCCACAAGAACCCTGTAAGTATTTTAATAAGAAATGTCATTTATCTTTCCAAGGACCATGATTTCAAAGGACTTTTTTTGGGCAGTGGGCTAATGCTGAATTCTCCATTTCCATATGGGGAATCTTTCCCAATTAAATGTGTTCCCTTCAGCCAAGTTCAAACCCAATAGCTGCATTTTCTGGTCATCATAAAAACTTTGGTGATTTGAAGCAAATTGCTGCTCATCACAAATAGTTTCCTTTAAAAAAAAATAAAGCAAAAAAAACCCCACTAAATCCCAGAAATGGATGGAAATGGATGGAAATAGAATCATGGCTGACCCTGTGGAAACCCAGGCACAGGGGCTTTGCTGGTGCTTTGATTTTCTCTCTGGAATTCACACTTTTTGTTATTTATGCCATGTCCACACGTGCTTCAATTTTCACTCTGGACATGGAAAAATAAAACTGGATAAAACTGGGTAAACGACATCACATAAAGGGTCAGGGAATGGAGAATGCATTGCTTTTATAGTTGGTTAATTAGCACTGTGCCCCTCCTTTCTTTGACACCAGACAGAACCAGGATGTGGCCGGGACTGCTCTGCTCTTTGTGGTGTCACCACGTCACAAATATTGTCCCTCTAGAGCACAAATCCCTTCCTTCTTTCCTTCCATTAAGGAAATAAATCCCCAAATCTTTCATGGATAATGCAACAGGATGAATGAACATTTTCCCAACAGGATTTCCCTCAGGCTCAGCTGCTCGCACGCCCTGAAATATTTGCATTTTGTGGTGATTCCCATGGACAACGTCATTTTCTCTGCTGAGTTTCCTGCTGCACAATTCACCTCAGCACCTGACAGGCAGCTCTGAGTGGATGTTTGACCATTTTTATTGTTTTGTACAGAAATGCTGGTCCAGGAAAAAGCCTGAAGCAGCCTGCACTGAGCCATGTCCTGCAGAGCTCTGCAAATCCAGAGCTCAACTGTGGAGTTTTCTGTCAACACATGGAGGCAGAGATGAGTGGTTCCACTGGTTATTCACTGGGCAGTTTAACCCATTTTCTTGATTTTTAGGAAAAAAATTGAAAAATACCTCTCTAAAGATCTGTCAAAAGTAGTCAAAGAAGTTAGAAAATATGGAAATTTAGATTTCCACAATTTTGCTGCCTGCAAGTAGAGCAGGTTTGTTCATGGAAAACTTTCAAAATCATATTCCTAGTTTAAGTTCTATTGGCAGCATGGTGTGGGGTAAAATAAGCTATGATGATTTAAATAACAGCAACAACTTTATTTTTGAAGGATTTTTTTTTTTTTTTTTTACCCAAATTCAATCAGAACCTCTGTTAATCCAACTCTCCTCCTGCCCGGCTTCTCTGCCCTCTGTGCACCAACAGAACCTGCTGCGGAGCCTGGGCAAGCCTTTGCAGGTAAATAAACAGGTAAGCTGCAGAACATCTGTTTAAAAAGATCTCCCCAACCAGATATAAAGCAGGATTTAATGGCTTGAAGAAGCCCAGGCCCTGCCCCCGTGAGGTTTCCCTTTGGAATTTGCTGCCTCTGGCTGTGGGACAGGCAGGGCTCTGCAGGGCCAACCATCCCCTCCGCGCCTTGGCTGCCCAGGGCTAAACAAAGGCTGATTTCCCCAATTACTGGTTCGTTTGCTGACGGGTGCTTAATTGGAGTGGGGCTGACTGACGGCTGTGGGCATCGATTAATTGAGGCATGTTTTGTGCACAGTCCACCCAGTGCTAGATTGGAAGCACTTTTTAAAGAAGTGTAAATAATAAAGAAATAAAGATCGATTATATGTAGATAATGAAGAAATGCAGCGCGTGGCACATCTGGAGCGGTATTGTTGACCGTGGGCTGTTAATTTAAAAGCAGAAGTAGCAAAGCACAGCAATTCCTCTTCCATATCTCCAATCCTTTGGGTTGCAGAGTTGATCTGGGATGAATTAATCGCCGGTTTTACATTTTGTGGCACGTGTAGAAATGGGCAGCGTCCCCCCTGCCCTGCAGGTGAACTGAGGGTTTCTCAAGAATAGGAAATAATTTCTCACATTAGGAAAGGAGAAGGATTTTCAAAAGTGAAAGGGGCAGCTTTGTTTGAACAGATTGATTTTACTCTTAGCAAAACCCAGCTAAAAATTAACTACACATCAGGAGTTACTTGCTGAGAATTCTACAAATGTGTTCCAGGATTTTCCCTTAAAACTGGGAAGATTAATTAACTGCAAATGGAATCTTCAGCAGAAAATCAGGTCCCCTTTACCTGCCTTAAGGCCAATTTTAAGAGTCTGATTAACTGAGAGGAAAACTAACAGATATCGCAAATATTCTGAGGGGATATCTCGGGTTTTCACAGCATTTTTTTGTCAATTGAAATCCACAATTTAAGGATAGGCTAAGAAAAAGAAGATTAACGTGGAATAACATCCTGTTGCCATCAGCAAGGTCTGAATCCTTCAGGAATAACCTAAACTAAATAGGAACCTATCAGAAGTCCATCATCCCAGAATATTATCTCTGCATTCATCCAAAAACTCTGGTTTAAGAGCAAAAAATCCCTTTCCATGGACATGCTGAGTGACAGCAATGACTGAGGAATTTAGGAACTTTCCAGAAATGCTCGTTGGATCCTGTTTTCAGTCAGGACTCAGGTAGGCAGTTTTTCTTTGGGAATGCTTGGAAACTTTATTTACATCCAACAAACAGCCGGCTCCTTTGGACGGCAGCAGGAACAGTAAACACTCCTCCTCCCCCGGCTGCTCTGAAATCCAGCAAAACTTACCAAAGACCTTCCATTTTCCCCTCCAACATGTGAAATATCCAATGTGAATCTGTTAATGTGTCAGCAATGCCTGTTACTGCTTTAAATTTTGGTTCTTTGTTGACTTGTATTGACTGGGAAACTCCAAATTTGACTCTTTGCTTCATTTCAATGACTGGATAATCAGCTGCTCCTAAAAGGAACTATTTTGGCACAAGGTGATTTATTTTTTCCCTTTCTTGTCTTTCTCTCTCAGTGCCCTTTACAATGGACTTGAGTCACGTTGGATGGAAACTTCTCCATTGTATGTGGTTCTATGGCTGAAACAATTTTGTGCTTGGTTTCAAGTGGCTGCAGCATAAATAGAAGCCACACCACATCTTTTTTTTTGCTGTTGTTTTTCATGTGGGACGGGGTATTTTTGTATCTTAAAGTACGATGAGATATTTGAAGAACAAATTAGTCACTCTGCCTCAAGAACTGCTCTGTCTGAGGTAGCCCACAAAATTGTTCTCAACTTGTTTACCTGGTGTGGAGGCTGCTGGCAGCACAAATAGATCCTTGATTGAGGTTTGGTAATTCCTGTCTCACAGTTTGGCTGATTCTGGCGCTCAGCTGATCCCCGTGGAGTGCAGAGCTCCAGGGCAGCACCAAAACCCTCAGCAGGTCACGGGCAGGGTGGATTTGATGGTGTTTTACTCACAGCTTCTCTGCACAAATTGTTCTGTCCCTTACCACCCTCATTGTAAAGAATTGATGTCTAATCTAAACCTCTTTCAGTTTAAAACCATCCCCCTGCCACTCCATCTTGGCTTAAAAAGGGGGTTTATAATCCCCTTTTTAGTACAGACCCCCCCCAGGTGACCCCTTGTTACTGGTTTCCATTTAAACACCCACCCAATTCCTTATCCATCAAATTCCACCCTGCAAATCCACACCTCTCCAATTTAAGGACAAAACTTTTCTGCTCTCAGAGCCTTCTACAAAAGTGCCACACTCCCTGAAGTTATTAAAAGGGTCAGTAAAATAAACCCCACATGGGAATGGAAACACAAAGGTGATTCCTGAATGACAGCTGGTAGCAAGGCCAGGGCAGAACTCCTCATCTCCACGCTTTAACTGCCAGGCCAAGCAGGATAAAACAAGCGAAATGCATTTATCTGTAACCTTTGAGCCATGTTTTCTACTGTGCCGAACGTATTTCAGGAATTTCCTAGATTTTTAAGGCATTTTCGTGAATTGCAGCAGGTTAAAAAAGGTTGTAATGTAATTAATTTCTCACAAGAACAAGAATTATTGTCAGTATTCTCTCTGTAAACCTCAGGGCAAGGGTTTTCCATGGCAGAGCTTAGTATTTCCATGATCTTTTATATATGGGACTGAAAGGAAACAGTAGAAAGCCTGGCAATTCACTGAACCCACAGCAACACTTGCATTTCTTGATTTTATCTGGAGACAATCTCACTGAAATACAACAAACTGATAAAATGTGTTTTTAAGTTCTCGAATCCTTGAGCTTTCCCACAGGTGTCCGGATTCTGGGAGGAAACCTTTGAGCTTAGAACGGTACACCAAGGTGCTGCATTTGAATTTGATTGAAATTTCATGTGATCCTACCTGAGGCTGCTGAGTGGCAGTGGGTCTCTGAGGAGACGGAATAGGAGTTTTGGACAGCATTTGGTTCATTTTGCTTACGACCAGCTCGGTGATGTGCTGCCTGTCCTCAGCCTGGTGCTCCCCAATCAGGGGCATGGCACAGTCCATCACCTGCAAAACGCAACAGGACGTCACTGCTGGCCAGGAAACTGCTCCTCATCCCCGCAGAAAAGCAGGGTGTGCTTTCAGCAGGATTCACTCGGCAGCTGTAGGGGTTCGGTGTGTTTCCATCAGAAAATAAACAAGAGGGCAGCAAATTTGCAGTGCCCTCCCCTCCCAGGCTCCCACAAAATGGAAAGGGAAGGAACCTCCCAAAGAAAGGTTCAGTTCACACCTGGGCACCCTCTCTGGGAGCGGGAACGGGGCTGAGAAGGGAAATGAGATTTCTCAGGCTGTGCAGTGGCCTGGTGGAGTTGTTCTCCTGTCCCAGGTGGAGGTTTCCTCACTCCCTCCCCTGTTTTTGTGGCTCACACCCTGCTCGTGAGCTGAATTACAACGTGGAAATGCAGAGAGAAACTTCAGCTTCCTAGCAATTTGTGGGATTTCCCTAGGAAAACCTGGATCCTTACTGATTCAGGAAGAACTTTAAATAACTCCTTGTTGTTGTTGACATCCTTTTTCAAAAAGAAGTGTGGCTGCAAAGAATAAATAGGAATTTCTACAAAGAAAGCAGGATGGCAGAAAGGCAGATAAAAATGGGCACATTTCCATTCTAAATGTGAAGGGTTAATAGTGCTCAGTGCTTATTTATAGCAGCTATTCCGATGAATAAAATTCATACTGAATTCTGGCCCTTCGGTAGCCCCCAAGAATTTGTTATTTCTCCAGAATATTTGTTATTTCTCCAGATTATTTGTTATTCCTCCAGAATATCTGTTATTTCTCCAGTGCATCCACTTCTGCCACATCTGTGTTCGTTTCAGGGGAAAAAAAAGCATAACATGATAACCCCAGCTATTACTCACAACGGCACTGGGCACTCCTACTTACAATCATAAGAGGATTAAATTCACTTTCAAGGAACTGCAATGCTTTTTGCACGTGCATCGGGGCGTGTCCATGTCACCTGCACTCAGGGATTTCTCACAGGTCTGGGTGGGGGAATTTTGTCACCTGAGGGGGGCACAGGGATCAGTCTGAAGAGCAGGAACACACTCACATTGGATGGATCCCTCCTGAAGCGGATTTTGTGGGAGCAAAACTCTTCTCAATCCCCCAAACCTCCCCAAAAACCATCTCCTTTATTAACAAAGAACAGAGTTTTGCCTTCCTTCTTTTAGATATTCCAGGGTTTCTAGGAGTTAGACACAGAGGCTGGGTGTTTAAATAGAGATATTTGGATTTTACAGAACATTTCACCTTGCAGTAGTGGGGAAGGAGCTGCATTACAACTAATATAAACCTTGAGCTTTTCAAACTATGGTGAGTGCTACAGAAATTCCTCCTGAGTGACAAAGGCTACTTGTTTCCAATAATGGGAATTAATTTGAAGTCCCAAATCATTTCCATGACTCTTCTGCTTGTTCATTTACAAGATTCACTGGTTGTGTGTTGGCAGTAAAAATGTTGGCAATGCCTGTGCTGGGATTTTCAGATCTGGGAGGTCTCTTCTGAGCTTCCTCACAGCCAAAAAGGCTTCAAAATAACCCCAGAGTAAACAAGGCAGTAAGAATTGAACTCCAGAGCAAATGTTTCCTCAGAAATTAATGAATGGTTTTCCACTCCAGGGCCACACCAAGAGTAGTGAAGAAATGTTTAAGAAGTCCACTGGAAGGTTCTTTAAAGTTTACCATATTTTTTAAACATAATTTTAAGTGGAACATCCCGAAGTTTTTAATTAATGGAGAGAAAGGTACTGAACTAGTAAGAGCTGATATTTCTAAAGGGGGGAAATGTAGCCTTGCAGGCTGTGTGGCTCTTTAATAACAACTTCTGCTCACTTACTGCTATTTTTAAAATTGTACTAACACTTTAAAGATCCACCTCCTTGTATCCTGAGCTGTTTCTTGCAAGAGGAATTTGCATTGTGCCTGGGGGGACCCAAAATGCCAGGACTGTGAAGTGTTAATAATGGCTGAAAATAGAACGTTTTGGTGTGAAGGCCATTGGGTCTTTGGCTGTCCACTGCAAATCCTCTGATTTTCAGAGCGGGAGTGAGGTCTGGGCTCTAAAAATCTGTTTTAACGAGAGCTATTTTAAAAATACGCACTATAGGCTGGACCCTCCCTCTTATCCAATATCAGTGAAAAGTTTCACAAGCATGCAAAGAAAACCTCCCTTTGTTTACCATCCCCTTCCATTGAAACCATTACTTGGGACGACTGTGAAACAAACTGCCTCCAGGAAGGCCCTGCCAAAGGACCAGGCAGGATTCAGATCTGGAGCATTGGGTTTGGGCTGAATTTCTGCTTTTAAGGATTCCTCCAACTGCCAAGTGCACACATCCGCTTCCTTTGGGAGATGCTGCCCTGGTGCTCGGCAGAACTTGTGGGAAAAGTGGGGAAAGGGAGCCTGGAGGTGTCAGATCTTGGTGTCCACTCCAGGAGAGAAGTTCCTGCACTCCTTGAATGAAGGATTTTCAGGCACAGTCACAAACGGAGGCAGATTCCACCAGATTTGGCACTAAAAGCAGAACCCTTTTCCCTTATCAATCTCTTATCAATTGGGCAGGTTTTGACATCATTAAAATCCTTGGGTTTCTTGCCACGGTGGCACAAATATTTTTGGCCAAAAATGTGGTGACAGAGCTCCCCTGGCACTCCCTGGCAAAGCAGTTCAATCCACACGGTGGATTTTGGTGTATTTTCTTTTCCTTTCAGAGAATGAAGTCTGTTTGCATGCCGAGTACAAGAGCTGATGACAACTATTTTATATTTTTATTTTATATAAATGTATCTGAGGAATATTTTGGGCAACACCAACAGCTTTTAAATCCTGTGAGTGACTGCAGGAATGTCAGGCCGGCATTTCCCCCCTTCAGAAGATTTGACAAAGTTTAAATATACACAAAGCTCCCTGTTTATAAATAGTCTATTTACAGCCTGTGCTAGATTTAAAATCCCATTTAAACTCAGGCCAGTTTTTAGTTCAGCATATAGTTCAGCTATTTAAAATATTGGAGTTTCCCACTAAGAGGATTTCACAGAAAAAGAGGGCCATCTGTAATTTATAAAATCAAATACGCTCCTTTTGCAGATGCCAGTAAAAACATGGGTCCCTATGAATTACAGTCACTCAATTCGTATCACTGAGAACTTGCATTTATATATCAATGTATTTTCATTTCAGCAGCCAATTCTTTGGGCTGAATTTCTCTTATCACCCAGGGGCTGACTGTGTTTATTCATGGAAAAAGTAAACAGCTGAAATTTGGGATAGAAGACTGAGACTCTGATGATTGGGAAGGGAAACGGGATGGGATTCATAAGGGAGCCAGAGCAATTACAAGAGATCAGTAATTTCGAAAGGATCATGGTGTTTGAAGCAGAAATTCCCACTGCCCACAGCCAGCTCTGCTGCATCCTGAGCTCACCCCCAAGGATTGGGATGTGCTGGGCAGAGCTTTGGGGAGTGCTGGGAAAGGCAGAGCTGGGGAGCTCAGAGGAAGGGCAGAGGTAAAGGGTCCTGTGGATAAAGCGGGAGGAAGAGGAGTTTCCCAGGAAGCTGAAATACAGGAGGGAGGTGAGGGAGCAGCCAGCCAGCGGTGCCAGGGAGGCTGCCAGGACATCTGCATCTCCTGAGGGAAAAGACCCAGGAACTCCAGAAGAAAAGAGGATCGTTGCTAAGTACAGGGGAAAGGGGAATTAAATCAGGGTGATTCTGGAGGTCCGTGCTTGGGAGGGTGAGAACTGGGCAAAACCATTGCCTTTGCTCTGGGAATAGAGCAGTGTTCCAGAGCAGAAATTAGGAGAGACTCCTGAGTTTCTCAGCTGGGTTCAGTTCCCTCCCTGAGCTGAGGGTGTTCTGTCCCGGATGGGAAGACAGGAGAAGTAGCTGAGCTTCTGAGCACTTGGCAGGAAAAATTCCAGGCCAAAAGCAGAACTTTACATACAATTGTGCACAAATACAATTTCTTCACTTCTTGCATTGGCTTTCAGTGGCTGAAAGTTTTCTTCATGAAAACCAGTTTGCATCTTTCTGAGTGAAAAATAAAAAAAACCACTCGGGAGCTAATTTTAATTTGGCTCAGGACTAAATGAAGCAGGTGGGAATAAGACACCTGCAGCAGTCCATTGAATCTGGAGCAAAATTTGGGAGACTTCTGGAGGCCACTCTGAAGGATTCTCTTACGTTTGTTCCCTTTCACTGCTTTCATCACCATGCTCTGAGCTTTTGTTTCCCAGACCTTTGTTTTTCCATGAATGAAACAGGAAAGGTAATATCCAGCGGGGTCAGCAATATAAAAAATGCCCTGCTCCCTCTAGTACTGAAACTTCAGAAGTATTAATTTAAAAAGGGGAAAAGGTCCTTATATTTAGGAAGTTAAAAGTTTAATGGGCGTTAATTCGATGTCTTATTAGGAAGAAGAGGGGAGGCAGACAAACAGCTGCAGGTTGCAGTGGTGTGTTAATAAAAACCCTGTTTCTACAGCTTGTCGGATGCTTGGCAGCTGAGAATTCCCAGGGAGGGGGAAACAACAGACAGTAAATGAAGAGCTAAAGCTGTCACACAAAATCATAGCTTGGCCCTCATCCTGATCAACCTGACAACCCCTCTGCTTAGCTGAGCCATCCTTTAATTAGTTCATTCCTCCCTAGGAGGAGTCTGGAGCCAGTTCCTTGGAGTAGGGCAGTGACAGCAGCAAGAACCACTCTGCTCCTCTGGAAAAAGCAGTTTTTTCCAGGGAACCACATTTAGAAAACCCGTTCTGTTAAAAGGCAAAGTTACCTCTTTTATCCCCTACCTAACAAACTGCAAAAAGCCCAAAACTTCACAGAAAAACATGGGTTTTTTTTCTTGAATAATGATATCACTTCAATATTTTGTCCTTCCTGTCTTCAGCAAAACTGGTCTGGATATCTGAAGGATAGTTCAGCAAAATTCTCCCCTAATTCCCATTCCCATTGAGGGTGGGTGACGCACACCTGTGCCCTCCTCTTGGGGGTTCCACTGGCTGAATAGTCCAAGGGAAAACCAGGAAGAACAAATCACAAAACATCGTTTCATCCATTAGGGATCTGTGCAGGATTAAGGTGCTAATTTTTCCTTGGGTGTGGCATCCCCATGGGAACAGGAGGGCACAGAGCCCAGGATGGAACTGCAGCCCAGGGTTTCTGGATGGACTGTGCTGCCCAGCCCCCTCGGGTGCACCACGCACATGCCAGCTGCAATAACATCGATTTTCCAGTGCTGGAAGGACACAAAAGGAGAAAATTCTCCCTATCTTAGTGCAGACAGCTTCTCACTCCTCCTTGTAGCCCAGAATTCTGGCTAAAATTGCAGTGTAATCACTGTTGATATCATAATTTTTCCAGATGTTCTGGAAATGGATGTGAACTTTGCAAACAGCCCCCCATTTCAGTGTCTTTTACAGATTCTGAACATCCTTGCTGACGAGCATTCCCATCTCCCAAACAATTCCGCTGATTTCAGACAACAGCAGGAATTACCACGCTTCCATCCACTCTTTTTTTTTGTTTTGTTTTGTTTTGTTTTGTTTCGTTTTTAATTGCAGCATCTATTCTGCACCCTGATTAAAATGCTCTGTAAACCCAGCTCCTGCTGGGTCCTGCAGTTCTTAGAATTCTGAGCTTTAGAAATTCTGACTGCCCGTGGCAAGGAAAATCAGGGGGTTTGTTCACAAGCAGGAAGTGAGGCAGTCTCTTGATCCATCCAGTACAGAATTTACAGTGGCTATTTTGTTTTTAATAAACTTTCCCCCTTTGCTTTATCAACTTCTTTTGGAGTGGGGAGATTCTGGAGATCCTTGCCCACCTCCTGAATAAAATTCCAGGAACGTGGAAGAGGCTGAAGGAATTGTGTGATAGGAAAGCGATGATAGCTTGTTTTATGGCTGCACAAAGTGATGTTTCTCCACCACGAACTCAAAGGAAATTAAAAACTTCAACCTTTCAAAATTAGCTACAGCAGAAACTTCTGATTCGTGAGGATTCAAATCTTCAGGACAATATTTAGGCTAGAAAAAAACCTGCAAAGTTGTTTCCACTTCATCCTTAATCTCCCTTTCCACAGCAAGGTATAATTTCATTGGGGTTCCCTTGGCATGGTGCTATCTATAAACCTTCCAGGAAAAGCTGCTAAGCCTGCTCAGGAAAGAAATCATCAGGGTTGGCTAAATGTGCCATCCACATTTGGTTTTGTTTTGCACTTTGTGTACATTTCCTCCAACACCAGAAGACATTCCCATCCATAGGGTTACGTTTTCCAGCAAATGTTGCCACTAATTTGGACCTGTGGCTTTGTACCATGATGTAAACAGTGCTCAAAAATACCCAGCCTTGCCTGAAACACAAATAAGCCAATGCCCAGCTATCAGAAAGGTTCTTTCCTTGGCTGCTTGTAATGTGTAAAAGCAGATATTGAAAAAAAAATAGGATTTCTTACCTCAAAAATATAATCTTTTCCATCCTTCCCATGTACAGCTTTAACAGCACAGATGTCCAAGCCACCAAATATTTCAGAACAGGTGTCAACCCAAAGCTTGTACCTGTTTCATAAAAATAATGTGAGTATCTCAGCAGGCTCTTCATTTTCTATAGGCTCACCTAATTAGGTATTTAATATAACATTCCCCATAAATTCAGAATTTTCACTACATTGGGTGGGTTTGGTTCCTGTGTCAGGAAGATGAGTGAGAGGCTCCATCCTAAATCGTGGCCCCAAGTGGTTTCTAAAGGAGCCAGGCTGGTTTTATTCCCACAGCACCGAACTTAAGGAGAAATCCAGCCAGGAAAAGCCTTCAGGTGATACAGGAGAACCAAAAATATGACATTCTGTGCGTTATGGGATTGCGTTCCTCATGTAGGGTTATAGACAGCTACAGCAAAACCCAGCTGGAATGTAAATAATTCCAAGGAATTGTGGAACTCCTAGAAAGGCCATTTCACACCCTGCTGAGCACAGAGATCCTTGCGTTTATTTTGTAGCCCCTCGGTAAGAGACACAGGCTGAGGAGGGACACCTGACCCATTCTACAAGCAGCAATACGATTTATCCTGCTTTTCTCTCTGCCAGCAGGGAGATGATCTGGCCAACGAGGGGCTGAGGAGGGGATTACCAGAAGCACAGCGAGGCAGTTCCTGGGGTTGCTGTGCCACAAGCACGGAGCTCTGAGAGCCCGCAGGCAAGGGCTGAACGCCGGGAGGCTTTGGGAATGCTCAGTGACTCCCAGCAGGGCTGGGCAGGGAGGAAATGATCCTGGTATGATGCAGGGTGATGTCACTGCCTGAAGGACAGGGTTTGCTAAAAACCCCTCATTTTTAAAGCATTCTTTTATCATGAATTGTCTCTTTCCTGCGCCCACACTGGAGTCCGAAGCAGAGCTGCTTCCTCTTCCAGCCCCTCTCCTGCTCCAGCCCTGGAGCCCTGATGATGGATTTGCCACCTCAGAGTATTTTCCACTGAAAAAACCCTCCTGCTGTAATAAACAAAGCATTTGGTTTCATTGTGAGATCAAAGGAAATTCATCCTGGGCTGAGAGTCTGATTCATGTATAAATATCTTCAGTACCAGCATCCTTTCCAAGTAAACTTATTAAGTCACATTCTTCAGATTTTCTTATATCAACTCTATTCCAGCGGAAAAGTTTTTCTTTTAAGCAGAATACAAAGAAATTGATTTGAAAAGATCCTGATGGTAATATCTTAGCAATGAATTTTTTTTTTCCTGTGAGAAATATGGTTTTTGTCCAATATAAGAGGGTTTTTTGGATGCCTGACAATTTCAACATCTGTAGATGCACCGACTGACTGGACTTTTGCATGCACTTGCTTATAAATAACTTTTTTTTTTCTTTGCTGTAAAATACTGTGTATCTTAGAAAGTCACGGGGACAACAAAACTTGTCTAGAACAGTAAATATCTGGACTTGAAACAAAAACCAAAATGAGGAAATTTTCTTCAAAACACTGCAACATCACTCAGATTTATGAAAGTATATTTAATAGCCCATCCTCTGCCAACAAACACAGAGCTGGAAAAATACATTTGGGAAGAGAGGTTTTGGATGGAGCAGCCCGGAGTGTTTTAAACCCAAGGCTTGCTCAGCGGGTTTGACAAGAGGTCACAGCTCCTCTTTTCGCAGAGCCAGGGTGAGAGCAGCAACCAAAAATCCAGGATTGCTGCAGTACCAGGTGTGCCAGGTGAGGTGGGCACTGCTGGCACAGCTCTCCGGGGTAAATGGGGAACTGGGACCCTGAAAGGTGCTGCTCCCCTGCCTCTCACCGTCCCTTCCTGCCACACTGCAGTGCGAAATTCTCTGCATTTCTGCACTGAGATTTGTGTCCGGCCAACAATGCCCATCAGGCAGTGCTTCCCAGGCACCTCCTGCTCATCCATGGAGTCTATTAAACCCCAAATACAGCAGATCTGATTGTTTTTCTCTGTTGTGAAGCTGCTCCAGCTCTCCAGAAAAGCCTCCTTTCCCCCTGTGTGCCCTGCTCTGCTGGGAGCACTCGGTGGGCAACCCCAAAAAATCAGGGCTGTGTCACACGCTCCCCTTTCTCCTGGGGGAGAGCATCCACCTTTCCCACTCTTTGTGGCCTCAGCAGCAGGAAGGAAAGTTTGGTTTGTTGGCCGGTGTTTTAACGGGAAAATCCCAGCTGTGCTGTAGGGAACTTCCCCTGGGAAAGGGGAGCAGGAGCAAAGGCCGGGGAGCGAGCGCAGCAGGAGCAGGGCGAGGGAGCGCTGCCCACTGCTCCGGCCGCGCTGCCCGCGGCGCACGGCTGCGCTTTCGGCGTGTGCGCGCAGCCCGCGGGCTGTAATCACACCGCCCAGGGCTCCCCCTGCCTCCCCCTGCCAGGCAAGACGTAACCTCAGCTCCCACCGGGAGCGGGAGGGAGTGAGAGACAGAAAATAACGTGGCTCCAGTCCATCCCCAGAGGGGAGATCAGCGAGGACACAGTCTAGACAGGGGTTGGACAGCAGGGAGCTGGAATTCCTGCCTTTCTTGTTTTCACCTTTCCAGGGCAGGCAATGGTTCGGTTCCTGTGTCTCCCTCAGCTCCTAAGAGGCCCCGAGTTGTAGGCTGCAGGCTTTAAAAAAATCCCCAAAACCAACAACGCCCCCAAAACGGGACTACTGTTGAATTTAAAATTACACCTTTTAAATTACACTTTCACCGTACAGACTTTATTTCAGCTTCCGCTGGTGGCAGCCCTTGGAGAAGCTGAACAACAGAAAATTCATAGCCATCCAAAAGCCTCTGAGATTTTGTTTTGCAGGGAAAAGAGGTTTATGTGCTGTGGAGCAAATGAGGAGTGTTGAGAAAAGAGTTCTGAGCTTCAAAGTGGGTCTGCATGAATGTTTTCAGCTGGACTGCAAGAATTATCCAGGATAAGAATGGGAAAGAAAGGGAAAAGCACAATAAACCACAGTCAAGAGCTGGAATGATGGCACAAGGGAAATAAAGCTTCAGCGTATCCCAGCAACAGGGGAAAAACCTCAAAGTGCAGCTCGGGGGAAATTTGTAAAATGAAAAGTGAGGAATTTGGGACTGAAAGCAGAAAAGAGAAATGGGATTTAAACAGGCAAAGTGAAGACTGGGTTGCTTGGTTGTGCTACAGGATGTAGAAGGAGGAAAGTTTAAATCACTGCGCATGGGGTGACACTGATGGGTAGGAGAGGGAAAATGAACCAGGAGAAACAACTGACAGGTTGAATCTGTGAAATTCCATTTTCTGAAGGGAATTCCAGTCATTTTCTGGGTGCAGATGTGGATGTGGGGACCCAAGGGCTCACACAAGCCCCAGGGCTGGTGAGTGTGGGTGGGTAACTCTCAGACAAGCCACGTGGAACTCCTGGCTCCGCTCTCTCACCTCACTGAGAGATCCCTTTTTCCCCAAAATGAACCCAAGGCATGCACTCACTGTGAATTGTGTCCCAACAACGGGATTCCTTAAAAACTCACTGAAAATAAAACGCCAATGATTTGTTTTAATTACCTTTTACACGAGACCCCACTTACTTATCTGACATAGCAATTTGTTCCAGCATGGCAGAGCCCGTGTTTGTCTTCCAGTTCCCGGATATGGAAGTTCTCCTGAAAGGGGGAAAACATTACAGAGGCAGCCAGTGGTTTCATATTCAAATCATAGATCAAAAAACTCTGCTTTCCACATGAGTACAGCAGAAACATTGACCCCTTTTTCCAAGCTGGCAGCTTGGAACAGAACATCTGAACTGGGAGGGGTTCTAAGAGCATTGTCAGGAATATTTTGTACTGGAAGTATAAAGGATAACTGTGAAATTTCTGTCCCCATTTATTTATTTATGATTTTTTTAAAAAAAAAACCCCAGCCTGCTCTGGTGAAGGGGCAGTGTTAGAAATGAGCTGGTGAAGCTACAAAGGCACTGAATTATCTGTAACACGCTGCTGCTGCAAAGGTGAATGTCCAGAAGTTTCAGCTCCTCCTTTCAAACCCAGCCCACTGCAGAGTTACGTCCCAACGCTTGAAAAGCAACACATTTATGTTTCTAACATCTCTGAAGTGATTTCAGAAGTGTTTCAGAGCTGGATTTTGGTTTCTCCTCCACTCTTTGCTATTTACTGCTACAACATAAACACTCTGTGTCAGTTCACCTTCTTCTATTTAATCTCTGAGAAAGAAAAAAATCCATGTAAAGTTTTTTTTTTAAATCCTCAGACCTTAGGACTGCTACCAGGGCTGAGAAGATTATTGCTTTGTGAAAGCTAAATGCTGTACTGGGAACAGGCTACAGACACAAGTTATGAAGTGCTTCCAGTCAGTAAAATCACAGGAACATCTGCAATGTATTAAAAATATATCAGGCAGCAGCCAGAGCTTTCTCTCCATTTTTCCATTAAGGTAATTACGAGGGTCAGTAGCAATTGTGGGGGAATGTTGGCTTTTCTCTCATAAAGTTTGCTGGGTTTTAGAGCATGAAGTTCTCCTGTGGTGCCACGTGCCTTGTTGCTGTGGGAGAAACAGGAGAGGGGAGGGGAGGGG
>WEKY01050315.1:18667-34170 GCA_013390045.1 Picathartes gymnocephalus
AAAAAAAAAAAAGAAAGATGGCTAGGCTGTTAGCATTTGGATGAACCCAGAGTTTCTGAGGAGAAACTTAAAAATAAATGAAAGGTAGGAGGAACAGGCTGTCATTTTAACTTATTTTTGCTGTCCCTTAGGCCAACTGCTTCTTGTGCGAAGAAGAAACATTTATGTTTCAGAATGATAAATTTACCAGGGCTGACTCCTGAGGCTGAACAGCATTTAAATTTCAAGACAAAAAGGGGAAAAAAGTGGGGCTCTCTCCTACAAAATGTGGCAGGCAATGAGCCCAATGTTGCATCTGGTACCTGGCTGTGGGTTGGAGCCTGCAAGAGCTGGGCCTTATCCCTAAAACTCTGCCCTTGGGAGCTGTGAAAGTGGGAAAAATCAGATCTGTTTATTAGAAAAAGGAAAAGATGGGCAGCACAACACAAGGAGTCTGCCTGTCAAAGCACCAGCAGGAGAGAAAAGAGAAAAAGGGAGAAAAAGGAGAGAAAAAGGGAGAAAAAAGAGAGAAAAGGAGAGAAAAGAGAGAAAAAGAGAGAAAAATAGGGAAAATAGAGAAAAAGGGAGAAAAAAGAGAGACAAGGAGAGAAAAGAGAGAAAAAGAGAGAAAAATAGGGAAAATAGAGAAAAAGAGAGAAAAAAGAGAGAAAAGGAGAGAAAAGAGAGAAAAAGAGAGAAAAATAGGGAAAATAGAGAAAAAGGGAGAAAAAAGAGAGAAAAGGAGAGAAAAGAGAGAAAAAGAGAGAAAAATAGGGAAAATAGAGAAAAAGAGAGAAAAAAGAGAGAAAAGGAGAGAAAAGAGAGAAAAAGAGAGAAAAATAGGGAAAATAGAGAAAAAGGGAGAAAAAAGAGAGAAAAGGAGAGAAAAGAGAGAAAAAGAGAGAAAAATAGGGAAAATAGAGAAAAAGAGAGAAAAAAGAGAGAAAAGGAGAGAAAAGAGAGAAAAAGAGAGAAAAATAGGGAAAATAGAGAAAAAGGGAGAAAAAAGAGAGAAAAGGAGAGAAAAGAGAGAAAAAGAGAGAAAAATAGGGAAAATAGAGAAAAAGAGAGAAAAAAGAGAGAAAAGGAGAGAAAAGAGAGAAAAAGAGAGAAAAATAGGGAAAATAGAGAAAAAGAGAGAAAAAGAGAGAAAAAAGAGAGAAAAAGGGAGAAAAAGAGAGAAAAGAGAGAAAAAGAGAGACAAATAGGGAAAATAGAGAAAAAGAGAGAAAAAAGAGAAACAGAGAGAAAGAGAGAAAAGGGAGAAAAAGAGAGAAAAGGCCCATCGAGGCCTGCAGGGAAGGGAGAAGGGGCAGAGCAAGGCTGGGGGGTGGCACTCAGGAGAATCCAAGGGCTCAGGGACATCCTGGGGACCGGGAGCAGCTCTGGCTTGAGGGGTGAGGATTCAGAGGCAGGAATGTTGAAGCAAGCCCAACACACCTGGATCCCCCCTAAATCACACTGAAAACACTGAATAACAGAATATTCCCGACACCTCTGAATCCTTGTGAGCTCTTGGAGTGTCCTGCCTTGGTCACTGGGTGCAGCTCCACTTTCCAACACGTTGTTTCTGCAAGGTTCAGTGAGTGCTGGGTTCCAAACGGAGCAGGAGGACTGGGTGTCCACACTGCGGGGTGGATCTGCTAATGGGAACAATATTCCTGTGCTTTCCTCCTGTGTCAGGGAGAAGTGGAGGGATTTCCGAGCTCTTTGGGGAAGGCAAAACCTTGGCTATTCTTTCTCAAGTGCCCCTTTGGTGCCAGGCCAGGACAGAGCAGCAGATCCTGTGACAGCAGTGTCCTGGTGACAAGTCAAGAGTGTGTGGCCTTCCAGTATCAACCTAAGGAGATAAATTTTCCCCCTTCTCCCACCCCGGACCAAAGTTTCTGTTTCCTCATGGCTGTTCTAAATGGTTTGATTCTCAACATCAACCCTGTCTTTTAAATTATAGAATATTTTATGGATGTGCTTTGACCCAGCTCTAACTTTAGGTTCTCTCCATATTTACGGTTTGCTTGCAGTTCTTCACTGGTAAAGAACTCGATTGTACCTTACAAGTGATTTACAAGGATTCTCTGATCCCGCCAGCGTTCAGGACTTCCTTGAGAAATACCCCTGTATGCGTGCATATGTAAATGTGTATTTTTATCCATGTTCTATTTTCCACGCCTCGGGATTGTAACTGTGAGGGAACAAATGCGTAAAATGATCTAACTCATCTGAAAATGAGAAGTGAAAGGGGGGTTTGTCAGATTACACTGCTTGGTAATTGAAACAGAGTAAAAATCTGCAAAAACAAAGGTACCAGAGCTCAGCTGCTGCATCATAACCTGGTGTGCTGCTCCAGTTTCATGCTGGCTGTGGAGCTGGAACATCCTTTGAGCCCCTCCTTCAGTCATGGCCTTTAAACAAACACCTGGGCTCTAAAATGAGAAGAGCTTTTCACGCCTCTCTGTGAAGGTCACTGCAAGATTGGATTGGGTTTTTATGTGTTATGTGGAAAGGAGAGGACTTTGTTCCATTAAAGTGCGACAGTTCAGGTTTGTTTGTGTGAGTGAATGCCATTCAATTTGTCCTCAGAGGGGAAAAGAAAAATTTGAAGAAAATTTGTCCTTAAATTGGTGAAGAGATATGAAGAATTCTCAATTAACAAGTCTTCTATCAAAGCAAACCCTCTTCCAACTGCTCCTTTCTTTAAATTAAAATAATGATCACAAGTTAGCAGAAAAACCCACTCTGGCAGGCTCACCTGGTGTCTCATTCTCCTCCTCCCAGACACAATCAACTGATAAAAACAATTTTAATAAATCCAGAAAGTTTCAAATACACTTCCCAGAGAGCGTGACAGGGGAGGCATCAACTTGGAAGCTCATCCAACCCTCTTTCATCTCTCTGGAGCTCATGAATTTTGAAAGAAAAGCAGGAAAGAACATAAGGATTTGGCTCACATGTATGCCTTGTAGTTACTGCCTATTTTTTGGATCCTGATGTCATATTTGGAGTCTATGAAGGGCTCAGTGGTGGCGTAGGTCTGAGTGAGTGCTACCACGCTGGCTATGTCCTGAAAATCGTAGTGGTTGTCTACCTTGATCTGGAGCCATCAAGCCACAAGAACACAGCACAGACAAAAGAAAAAAAAAAAAGAGTAATTAGGAATAAAATGTGGAATTCGGTGCAAATGGCATTCGTGAGAAGCATGGGTTTGACAGCTTCAAAAAAAAAAGTATCTTTTATCTGATTTCTGGGTTCTCTAACATTCCTGCTCATCTGGAGAAAGCAATTTGCAGACAGTGGAATTTTATTTTGCTTTTTTTTTTTCGTTTTTTGCAGTGATCTTAGTCATTTCTAGGTCTACAGGCCCCAGAATTGTTTTTAGGTGTGACATGCAGCTCCAATGGATGCAGATTTCTTGCTGGGTCTGTAAATTGCTGAGTGTATGTAGAGCTCAGCTGGAATTTTCACATCATCCCATCAGCTTTTCCCATGAGGGAGGAGCTGAAGGATCCCAATATCCTGGTGGGTGCAGACTCACAGGGAGCAGCACCAGTATTCTCATTTTTCCCTCTTCCCTGCAGGAGCTGGGCTCTCCAGGGGTGGGATTTCCCGGGCGTGGAATGTTCTGCTGAGGTGGTGAGTGACACTAAACCATCAGCTTTGACATCTTGAAATAAGGGAGGAGTGGCAAAGTGGGGAATGCTGATCTAGGGAAGAGGGAAAAGGAGATTTTAGAGGGCAGAGGGAGGGCAGAGACATCACCTCTGGGCAGGGAGGGCGCAGCTGTGTGGGCAACTCGGAGCTGGGGGAGCGGGGGGTGAAAGGGGCTCAGGAGAGAAGCTTTGGGGCTGCTGGGAAGCAGGAAATTTGGACTGCACCACACTGATCCAAAGGGCATTTCAGAAGGGTGAGCAGGCAGCCGGGGATCAGTATTTCCCGTGGTACTCAACATTAGCAGAGTTTGCAGCTTTTTACAAGCCCGGCATCTCGTTTGCTTCTCCTTCTCCTGGGGCTGGAAAGGGAACCTGAGGGCCACGGCTGGGAGGTGCCACAATAAATGGAATTTGGTGGAGATAAAAGCCTAAAGTCGAAGTATTTTCTACCCCAGCTCTCAGATGGAGAAAGATACAGAGTAATTTGCCATTTGAGAGCCGCAAAGCAGACATGAGGCCTTGTTTCAACTTGGCTTTCTGGAAGCTGGCTGGCCCATGTGGGTCCAGGTGGGACCTCTGGCAGTGCCCTCAGGGATGGCTGGGGCTCCAGGGAAACCTCCCTTCCCTCTCTGATCGCACTCACTCTTTGAGCGTTTTAAACATTTCACAGTTAAAAGAAAAATAATTTCTAAACATTTGATATGAGGAACAGTTCTGTGCATTATTTCCCCCTTTTCTCTAAATGAGGGGTGGATATCTCAAGTTTGGCATAAATATTCTAACACTTCACATATGCAATCCACAGAAAGTGCACTTTAATTAGTGGTTCATTCTGCTCTCAATTAAATTGGCTGCTGGACTTCCAATGATTTACTAAATATGAAACAAAGCAAAACAGTCATAGGTAAAAAATAACACACAGTACAACTTGTAATTAAATCAGTTTTCTATCTCTATTGCTGGTGGCAAATGTTATGTTCATGGAGCTTTGGAGATTCAGGATGATAAATGTAATATTCTGTGATTAATTGTTTTAAAATCTAAACCACTTCTAGCACTGAAGTGTTTTCAGTGAGTGAAGTTACTCTGCAAGGACTAGAAATGGTCACTAATATCAGTGAAATTGGGATTTAAATGCTCTCCCATCGGCCCTGCACCGTGAGATAAGTGACACCAAAACATCTGTACTCACCACTGAAATGCAATTACTTTGGAGAAAGAAAGCAGCAGTTATACAGGGGTATGAAACAGTCACAGACAACACATCAAGACAGGAAATCAAAGTTCAGTATCAAGCTGAAACCAACAAAGAACCAAGGCAAAACCTTCCCACACTCCCAGCTCCAAAAAAAGTTGGATTGTTCAACAGACCTTGACTCTTGAAGAGTTTCAGTGCAGACAATAAATTAACAGACAAGGTTTTGCTTCAAGAAAGCATCTCAGCACATTTCAAAGCACATCCCACGTGGGGCAACTCTCAAACTGCAGAGACCTCGTTGTAAAAATACTTTGGGCCGGGTTTTATTTTCCTAAAGAGAGATGCTTTCTTAGCATGGACAGAGGTTTGCAAGGGGGGATCCCAGACAGAGTTTGGGCAGATAAAAGGTGAATTATCCAGGGCAGGAATGAGCATGCACAGGTCAGGGAAGAACCCCAGGCTCCCAACGTGCAACAAGAAGCATCTGCACCTTTCCCATGCCTGAGTGAGCATGTCCGATCTTCACCACAACGGGAAAGGTTGGCATTGTCAGCTGGGGAGGAAACAAAACCGGAATATTAGAGGCAGGCAGAGCCACCACGAGCCCAGTGATTAAACAACATCCTTCAGGGAAATTGTTTAAGCGTGGTGATAATGTGGCCAAAGCTCTTCCGGCCGTGTGGTGCCTCAGATTGTTCGTCCTCTGGGCTCTGGTGACTTGCTGGGTGTGGTTTCTGAGCACACTGCTATTCCCAATTGGTGTTCTTAACTTCTCTTAATTTAACTTAATTTTTTTGTATGTCTTTCAACTTCACTCTTTAAACTGATTTCCTGCTGTTTCCTATTTTAAGTCTAATTTCTGTGTTTTCTGACCCACAAACTCACACTTTCCAAGGTTCTAATCATTAGTGATGCCAAATTAAGCCTCTTTTCCCCTTGATTTCCATTATTTAGCAGGGCTGTAAATACATTTTCTGACCACTTATGAAAGCAGGGATGTCTAATTCACAAAAACTTGCTTTAAAGACGGGTCCAGCTTGGGATACAGAACATCTGAGTTTTCTAGGGAAGGCTCTGGCTTCTGCACAGAATGCAGGGAATAATTCAGAATAATACAACCACTGAGTAGGAAAACAAATAAACTGAAGCATATGAAAACACTTTATTCAATGAAATAGGAACGCTTCTGTCTCTCAAAAAATGCTGTGAATCCGTGACCACTTTTACTTCCATCATTGATTTGAGGAAGTTTGAGATCTCCCGGTCATGGGCATGGTTGGCACTGCTTTTTTTCCACTTAAAATGTGCATATATTGAACCTCTATCAATCGAGCATAAACAGAAATAGAACTAGAAATAAAAACCTGAACACCTTCAACGTGTAATTAAATTGGTCAGCAGCAGGACAGAGCTACAGGCCCCAAACCCTCCCTTTTGTTCCACTTTCCACCACAATAAACCAGAGGCAAAGCTGATGCTCTAAAAAATAAACTAAGAATTGTTAGAGGTTTTAGGAGACATTGACTCATTTCAGAGCAACCAAAAGCACTTGCACAAGCATTACACAGTAAAGGTCACCTCGACAGGAATTTAGGAATGAAGTTCTTGCAAAACTGCAGGAAGCAAAGTTCCTGCTTAGTCAACATCCACTCACTGGTGTATCACTTTCACATTTTAAACCAGGCTGGGTTTTTTCTTCAATTTTTGGGGGTAGGAGGGAAACAAATCATTGCCAGACTCCAGATTAATCAGGGCAGCTCCACATTTCTGTGACTGAAGTGCCAAGCCCTGAACTGCAGCAGGGTTTGTAATGGAAATGCAGGCAGAGCGCTGAGCGCAGCAGCACAGGTGGCACTCCTGCAGGAGCTTACAGGAGCACGGATCTGCCTGGGAGCCCAGGGCTCTGCAGTCCTCTGTGGGCCACAGGAAAGAACACAAATCACACTGGAAAATCATAATAATAATATACAAAAAAATTTTAAAAAAGGAAAAGGAAAAGGAAAAGGAAAAGGAAAAGGAAAAGGAAAAGGAAAAGGAAAAGGAAAAGGAAAAGGAAAGAAAAAGAAAAAGGAAAAGGAAAAGGAAAAAGATAAAAAGAAAAAGAAAAAGGAAAAGGAAAAGGAAAAGGAAAAAGAAAAAAAGAAAAAGGAAAAGGAAAAGGAAAAGGAAAAGAAAAAGAAAAAGAAGAAGAAAAAGAAAAAGAAAAAGAAAAAGAAAAAGAAAAAGGAAAAGAAAAAGGAAAAGGAAAAGAAAAAGAAAAAGAAAAAGAAAAAAAGAAAAAGAAATAAAAAGAAAAGGAAAAAGAAAAAGAAAAAGAAAAGGAAAAAGAAAAAGAAAAAGAAAAAGAAAAAGAAAAAGAAAAAGAAAAAGAAGGAGAAGGAACAAAAAGTAAAAAAGTCTGTGTTTTCTCCCTCACAAAAGTGCAGTAACATCATTTTTCCTGGACCCTGGTCCTGAGATTCCATGTGCTCCACCGCATCCCAGCACAGGCTGAGAGAAGAGGCTCTGGATGCTGCAGTTCATCCTTCAGCGAGGAAAAAAAACAGGCAGGCAAAATTCAATAATGCCAGCTCTTCTCTTGTTCGTAGCTAACCCTGGGACAGGCCCAGGAAGTTCAGCAGTTGGAGTTTTTGGGGGTTGAGCAGCTTTTCCTTTTTTCCTGCTCTGACTTGAATGATTCCAGTTTTCCCTCTGCCATTGTGCAGCACCTCTCTGTCTCCAACCCACGCCCAGGGGATTGTTCTGCCAACAAAACCTGAAATATCCCATGGAAATTAAAGAAAACTGGACCTGGATCCTCCCATCCCACTTCCCAGTCTGCTTTTTTCTGGTCATTTTGGCAGAACGGGCACTCCCCAGACCATTCCTACACTTGGTGAAATTATATATGATGCAAGAGTGATAGTGACTAAAAATTTACCAGCTCCATGGATTTCCCTTAAATTTACATTATAATTACTGATAATTGTAATTTATATTATAATTACTGCTACAGAGGCTGTTTGCTTTGAAAAGTATCACTGAGGGGAAAAGGCCATTTTACAAAAATATTGACGATTTTTGGAAAATTTTCTTAAATTCAGGAAAGTAAAAATCCTACTCTGGAAATTTAAAGCTGAGGGGAAAAACCCAAAGAGCAACAAGAGAAACTGAGAAATCTGCCAAGTTCATAAATGCGAGAGACGGAAGAGTCTATATTTCATCAGCCCTTCCACACACATATAATATACACAAAATACAGCAGAATAAAAAAAAATAGGATTCTAACTTAAATAGCAATGCAATAAGCTGCCATTATTAATTAGACAGAAACCAGAATATTTGGCAAACATGGAATAAAATTTTCAAAATTTACAGTCATACGTGAATATGATTGGATTGTTAATAAATATCGGTAACAACTGGAAAAACTCCTGGCTCTTTGTAGGATCACATAAGCAAACAGCTGCAGCACACACTGACATCTGCTAATCCCATGCCATTAATCAAAATAACATCCGTGAATATTCAAATTTTATCTGTTTTACCAGCTCCTAAAATGACAAAGATGCCTTCAGTCCATGGACTTTCATTTATGTGGTTTTAACTTCTCCTGTTGTAATTTTATTCCAACCGAACCTTTGGATAAATTGGATGGTTCCCTACTATGACTGAGTACTACTGGTAGTAGGTCCTGCTTTGGTCTGTGAAGCTGAAGACATCTTCTCTAACAGAGCAAAAAATAGATTTTCTTTTGCAGATAAAGGGAATTAATACAAAACAAACTGTTTTGAAGCAGACACCTTTAAAAATCTGGGTGGCAGAAGTCGATTCCTAAATTTCAGACTGAGAAATAATGAGCATGCAAAACTAAGCATATCCTGCCAGCCAAAAGTTAAGAAAAACCAGTTAAAGACAAAACAATTTCCCTTATTTCTCGAAAATCGGTGGGAGATTTGTTTCTCATTGAGAAAAGGAAGGAAACCATATTTTTCTTCTGTGAGACTTAATTTGTTATCTAAATGTAAAGTATTTATCAAAGTATTAATTGAGTTGTTCAAGTATTTGTGCCCAATAACCTCCAGTCCTCGGCCAAGGACCCCCAGTGTGGAGCTGCCAGGGAATTTGGGCAGAAAAACCCCCCAAAAAACAACAAACGACCCCAAACCTGCTGTGTGGAAAGGAGAGCACTGAAATAGGTGCTACGATTCTGACACCTGAGCAGTTCATAAAATGATAAAGCTCACACATTAATTACGTGCCCATGAGGAAATGCCCTGATTTGTATTAAACACCTACCAGGATTTTCAGTGACTTGCTATGAAAAATAAAAAGTAAAAAAATCTTACAAACACACTCAGTTTATTCTTTTCTAACCTCAAACCAAACCCAAGGCTCTGGGGCAGAAATCCAACTTAATGATTTTGCTTTTCTCCCCCACGTCTGTGAGTTACAGGATGTGAAGTGGTTTTTCCACCAGAATTTGGGAAGGAATTGTCTGATTCAAGCTTTGAGATGCCACAACTGTGGAGACCCAGCCCTGGAAGGTCCAGCACAGCCCATCCCTGCTCCTGCATCCCTGGGAATCCCGTGGGATGCTGGCACTGGAGGACAATGTAATGGATGGTAACAGAGATCTCTATATAAAAACACCACAAAAAGTCACTAAAAGTGCTTTCTTTTTTATTTTATCTGCCTTTGAAGCCCATACACTCAAGGAGTTTTGATTTGGAAAATGAAATGCTATTTGCAAACTGCCAGTCAGAGGCATTTCAGGTGTTTAATTTCTGGGGACATACTCTAGAGAGGGTAGATTTCCCTTCTAGATGAGCATGAAAATCTAAAAAGCCACTTCATTTCATTATTCTCTTATTGATGTCACAACAGCAAGGCTAATTATTATTAATTATGGTTTCTTAGAGTTTCATTTGCATCAGCCTTTTAAAATTGAAGATTTTTTGTACTATGAACTTAAAAGGCAAATACTTTATTGTATCACTCTTCAGTATCTGGCCACCTAAAGATTCCATAACTGTGCTCAGCTCGTTTTTCACTGCAGAAAGGAATATTCTGGCTTGATAAAATTCCACAATACCTCCAACATCACCTTGGCTGATCTGTGGTGCAGGTAAATCAGTGACCCAGTAGATGGCTACAGAATTAACCAGCACAGTCCCCATCTGCATTGTTGTTTGCATTTTTCCATATGGAATGGAAATCCCTATCCTTCTCTACTGCGGAAATTTTCTGGAGTTTCTAAGTCTGACTAATAGAGTGTCATCCTGCAATAAAAAATCTATTAATTTAAAATAAAACCTTCACATTTAAGCTCCATACACAATGGTGCTCAAAGGTTTACAGGTTCTACTGCAATTGGAGTATTTTTGAACAATTTCAATACAAGCCGATTTTCCCCCAAGAGATATAATTTGAATTCTTCTAAATATACTTTGAATTCTTTTAACCGAGACCTAGTGTGAAACAGAATCAAAGACTTCTATAAAAATAGAACAAAGATAATTTGCTTTTAAAAAAACCCCAAAAACCCCTCTGCTGGCAACAATACAGACAACAGAGTGTTCTGAAGGTGGTATTCACCCTGCTTTCATGTCCTTGGGGTTGAGCTGACTCGAAAAGCCACAACAGGAAAAAAAAAAGAGGAGGCGGAGAAGTAGTGACAAAAAAACCCCCAGATGTTGCATAAACATGACTTACCTCAAGTTCAGTGTTTAAATATTTATCTTTCCACTAATCCCCAAGCAAAGTTCATTTAACCACTCTAGTTCCATGTAATTTATTTGTGGAATATGCATCAGCCTAAATCTAATTTTGCTCTGCTTACTTTGGAGAAAGGAAATTAAAAGTGAAATAATGAAGGTGGCCTTTTATTCTTTTTTTTTTTTTTCTTCTTTCTTTCCCAGAAACAGGCAGGAAGAGCCCTAAATCAATAAACAAGCAGCAGATGTACTTTCTCTGGTCTGTTTGGTTTTCAGAAAACACAATTTCCAGATAAAGTGGGGGCTCAGCCAGGCAGGAGCTCGGTCACCAGCAGGGCCGGCACAAAACCTCACACTCCACCAGCTGCTGGCCTCAACAAACACAGGCACAATTCTGGGGATGTGCAGCCACATTTTCCACTTGGCAGCTAAAAGTGAGTGTAAAACTCTCTCTGCAAGGAGTAAGGTTCAATATCCCAGGTCAAAGGCGAAGCTGAGGTGATCTGTGTTCTCTTTTTAGGGACAGGGGCAGGAAAGAAACTAAAAGTTCAAGGGGATGAAATGAGTGGGCTTTTAATTTATCAGTGGGAGAGGAAAATGTGCCTTATCTGTGAGTCCCTGAACCAAAACTGAAGGTTAAAGTGGTTTGTGAATGAAGTGCAGTGCAGGTCCCAGCGCCACCTCAGTTCCCAGTGGGGAGTGGGTATTCTCCTCAGTTGGAGAGTCGGAAATTCTGAGCTCCCTTTGAGACACCTTTGGCTGCCAACACCACCTGGAGCTGCACAAAGCAGCTCTCCATGTGCTCCCTGAAATCTGTGCCAGGCTGGAGACGATTTTGGGTTATGGAGTGACTCCACCTGATCACCAGGAGATCCACCTAAAACGCCTTTGCCCCCACAGCTGGGCTGTCTATTAAAAAAATCACAGTGATCTCAACCAACACGAAGCGATCTGATGGCAGAAAGTCTGCTGGTTTCCACTCCTTCACAGCATGAGAACAGAAATTGTCATTAAGAGGGAAAACACGAAGTGTAATTGCAGGGAATCAACAAGAGCAGCTCCCACAGACCTCTGGAAGAAACTCTGAAGACAAAAACTCTGCAGAAACAAATTATATTTTGATTCTGGCGTGTCAGTGTTTAATTCATCCTTCCACAAACTGTTTGGAAAACTGCTGCCTTGAAAGCCAAGTAACATTTTGCCACCTTATAAAACAATTACTCAAATTGCTGTGACTATAAACCCTAAGGGTTTTTTACTGTAGTATTTCAGAGGTGACAGCTACAAACACCCTCCTGTTTGAAGCAGGCGGACTGGAATTTAAAACCCCTGAAAGCTCATCTATTCTGTAAAAAGCTCTGAATTTTCAATATGATTGTACACATTTGGGAGAGGATGTGTAGTGTGAATTCATCAGGTAAGCTGAAAGTAGATTTTAGAGGTAACTGCAATTCCAAATGAGAAGCAGGGAGGAAAGAACCAAGGCAACAAAAGAGCAGGCAACAGATAAATCGTGGAGAATCTTGCCTGCTACCATTCTCAAATAAGATCCATTTGCCACAATGAAGAGAAAATGGGATTGATACAGATAAAAAAAATGTATTCTGTGCACTGCCAAAAGCTAAAACCCAGAGCAGGCAGCCCAAGCAGAAGACTCTGAGTATGCTCAAACTGCCTGACAGCTGGAAGGGACAAAGAGGTGCCTGTGGCATGTGCCATGACAATGGAAAACCTCTGGAAAAAGCAGTGTGGACAATCCCTGTGCGGCAGAGTTCAGTGCTCCCTGACACAGCTCACAGCCCGAGAGTGAACTCAGACCCACCAGAGGAGTGCTGAGCGTTGCCCAGGATGTACAAATTGCCTGTGCAGTGCTGCCTTTCCGGGAAAATGGACTGGGGAGGGCAGATAGGAGTCACAGGAGGAAATCCCAGCACAGCCAGGCACAGGGGTTATCCTCAGTCCTGGGTTATCCTGGAACCCTGGGTTATCCCCAGCTCTGGGTTATCCTGGAACCCTGGGTTATTCCCAGCTCTGGGTTATCCTGCAGCTCTGGGTTACCCTGGAATCCTGGGTTTTCCTCAGCCTTGGGTTATCCTGGAATCCTGAGTTATCCCCAGTCCTGTGTTATCCTGCAGCTCTGGGTTATCCCCAGTTCCGGGTTTTCCTCAGCCCTGGTTTATCCTCAGCTCTGGGTTATCCTGAAATCCAGGGTTATTCCCAGCCCTGGGTTCTCCTGCAGTTCTGAGTTATCCTCAGCCCTGGGTTATCCCCAGCCCTGAGTTTTCCTCTTTCCTGAGGTTTCCTGCAGCCCAAGGCGGAGAGGAGAGGAGGGGCAGGGTGGGGAAGGGCAGCAGAGCAGCCCTGGCAGAGCTGCCCCTCCCCAGCCCTGCTCCCCGGGGATGCCCCTCACTCATCCCCTGGCACATCCAGAGATCGAAATATCCCAAAGTCAGTGGGAGTTTGCTCTGGGGTTCAGGACAATCATACAACAGCAGCAGCCCAGTGGGTTTAGCACAGGACTCTGGGGGCTGTTAGAAGACAATCAGTGATGGCAATTAATGCCCACACTGCTAATGCTTCACAGGAAAAAATAACAAGGCCCCCACAAATATCAGATCTAGTTTTAGCACTTTTGCATTCCACACATTCAGTTGAAAGTATTTAATTCTCTTCTATATGTAGAAAACAGTGGACAACTAATTTGCAACTTGTCCTAAAATTATTTTTAAATTTTGTTCTGAGCATAATATTCTTCTATTGATTATATAATTCATTGCATTGTACTAGGTATAAAAGTCTTTAGGACATCCAGAACATAGCTGGACTTGTTGTTCTGGAGAATCCTGGACAAAATGTGCCTTAGGGACACATAGAGAAGAGTGTTTGCCTGGCATATTTCTTTATTATTTTAATTTCGTGTAAGCAGCTCCTCAAATTGGTATATTTAGACCATCTACAACAGCAGCCCTGTGATGTCCTATGGAAACCAATCAATGGCTCCCAATTAATTCCTTCATCACTTCCCAGCCCTACTGCCCCAGGTGAGGTTTGAGAACGGACAATCCCAGAGGTGCTGATCCCCGAGGCCCTGACACACCTGCCTGGGGGTTTTACTGCCTTCCTGCAACTTGAATTTCCTGTGCAAATTTCCAGCCTTTTTCATCTTTTCCCTCTCATGAAAGAAGTCTAGGTAAGAACAGAGATGTTAACAGGTCTAAATTGTTTTCAGGTGTCAGTCCTGGGCTTGGGTCCAACCTTATGATTTGAGGCCAAAAAAATTCAGACTGGAAAAGTGAAAAATCCAAGTATGGCTGTGTGAAATCAGGACAATCTGTACAGGATTCCTGGCTCAGTGTTCAGTGTGAATCTGAAGGCTAAAAATGAGACCCAATTCTAATAATTCTGAATATTTGTGGGGGTTTTTCTAACAGAGTGTGTCCTGAGGGGAATGGGAGTTAAAAAGAATCGGAGTGCTAATATTTGTACAACTGTTGAGAAATGAAATAAATCCGCTGCTGTAAAACACGTACACATCTCTCTAAAGGTAACGAGCTACTTTGGGCACACCTAAATCTCAGCCTCAACAAAATACATTTTCAGGAGCCTGGATTGGAATGGTTCGGGTCATGTTAATGCATTTTCAATTCGTGGGCTTGATCTGGGTTGTGACAAAGCCCGGAGCTGTTTAAGCAGCCCTGTCCTGCATGTCAACCCAGAGATGCTCTTTATCACTCTCTAATCAAACCCCGGGTTGCTTCCCCATGAAACGTTTTCCTCTGTACAAAGAGGGTGCCCACAGGTTACACATCTCCAGATTGCCACAGCAACCAAAGCTCTGTAGGTGAAAAGGATTTCTGAACTCTGCATTTCTGTCCCCATTCCACTCAGAACATCAGCCAGGAAATACAGGCACAGATCTGTGCCGAGCAGGGTTTGCATTAATAAGGAATGCAGGGAAAGAGCCGTGCCTCCAAAATGCACCACTGGGATATTTTTCCTTGCTGTTCCAAACTAAATCTGCGATGAAATGATTTTGTTTAAAATGCCTTTTTTTTTTTTTTTTTTTTGTTTTTTTTTTTTTTTGGCTTTTATTTGTAATTCATTATTCCCTGCACCCAGCGATTGTTGGAGGCTCACAAGCAGAGCATTGAGAGGTTTCCTTTTCATGAATGAAGTTCTGTCCAGCCTGCGAACAGGGACGGCAGTTCAGGAAAATGCCCAGAAGTGCAGGGGAAGATCGGGGGCTGCGAATGCAAACGGAGCTTGGAACAGGACAGCTTTGTTTACTTGCCCAAAGTAAGACCGCAGGGCCGCCTTTTAAATCCGAACTGGAAGCAAACTTACTCGGACGAGATGAAACTCCCAGAAAATCAGCTTCAGATCCGCGTAAAAGCTGGTTTTGTGGAGGCTTTTGGTGATTAACATTTCCACTCCCGCGCGGCCGGCCGAGCTTCTCTGGGACGATGTCACCAATAAATGAGCTTTGAACCGCGCGAAGGCGGAGCCGGGGCTCCGCGCCGGGGCCATAAATAAGAGAGTCCCATGGCCAGGGCAGCCTAGAGGCAGCGAGCACCGGCAGCGCTCGGAGTGAGCGGCGATCCATCCCGGAGCGCGCATCCATCCCGGAGCGCGCATCCATCCCGGAACGCGCATCCATCGCGGAGCGCGCATCGCGGAGCATCCATCCCAGAGCGCGCATCCTTCCCGGAGCGCGCATCCATCCCAGAGCGCGCATCGCAGCGCGGCCGGGACATCGCAGCGCGTGTGCGGCGCAAGCAGAGCCCTTCGGCGAGCGGAGCATGAGCCGAGCGGGCAGCGGGACCCGCAGGAGCCCCGGGAGCCCCAGGAGCCGGGCGGCAGCGCTGGTGCTGGCGCTGGCGCTGGCGGCGCTGCCCGCGGCCGTGTCCGGCTGCAGCTGCGCGCCCGCGCACCCGCAGCAGCTGCTGTGCGATGCTGCGCTCGGTGAGTCCGCCCGCCGCTCCG
>WEKY01050315.1:34357-65074 GCA_013390045.1 Picathartes gymnocephalus
TTCCTATATTTTCCATGTTTTCTATATTTTCTATATAAAATGCATAAAATATATTTAATATTTTTCTGTGTTTTCTATATTTTCTATATAAAATATCTTTTCTATATTTTCTATCTTTTCTATATTTTCTATATTTTCTGTATTTGTATATTAGATCCGAACTTAGAGAATATCTGAGCTTTCAAATATCTACTGTTAGCACTGTCTACTATATATTATATATATATTTATCTTCTATGAAAAGATGCCTGCAATGTGTAAACTGCGCATATAGATATTTTTACAACAATTCAGGGAAAAAAAAACCTGAAAAAACAAAGGAACAAAAAGTGTGAGTCCCCACTGCTAACTTGCTGAAACTTTTGGGCTTTGTTCTGCTATTCTATACTTTCTTTAATTTATTCCTGTGGTTTCCTCTCATTTTCTGGAGCAGGAAACTGATAGGCCCTCAATTTTCTGCAGATAAACTGGCTACAGCAGCTCTGTGTGAAAGTAACTTTCCAGTTTTGGGACAGCTGGACCTCATGACAGCCAGGCAGTGCCGTGGTTGTCAAACAGCTCCTAGAAAGAGCCTAAAAATCCCAAAATTAGGCTGCAGGGGGATGAGAAAATGTGACATTTTGAGAAAATGTGACATTTTGCAGCCTTTTGATTTCATTAGCTCGGGCTGAGGCTGGTTGGCCTCCATGGGGTGTGAACAGTAAATGTAGAACATGAGTTTCCAAAGTGCCACAGCATTAGCATCTCTATGGGGCGGGCAATACCTTCTGCATACTGATTCATTGCTTTTATGCCCTGACAGAAAATCTTTGTGGCCATGACAAACTCGGAGCTCTGTTTGTGGCCATCAGTTAAATTGGTTTTTAATCTGCCCATGTTAAGCAATCTCTTTCTTTCATGGAGGTGCCTCCACCAGGCATTACACGCTTGGGGGTGTTTAAGGAGTGAAAGGAAATCAAAGTTGTGCTGCAATTAAATATGTGTACGTTTAACTGCTATGGCCTGCTGCATTCCTGTGCATGAGAAAGTGATGGTTTTTCAACAGGCTTCATGTAAAGATTTTCCAAAATTAACAATTTTACAGTACAGAAGAAACTCAAAATATTCATTATGGGCCAGCTCAATGAATATTTTCATTCATAGGGAAGGCATTCTGATGATATAGATTAATATTTACTCAATTTTTAGCTATGTCTTGCAAATAGAAACTGTACCATGCTGCTTTTTATTGAAATACTGAAGGCAGTTTTATGTTCCAATGTTTGGACGTGATGCTCAAGCTCTCACTCCTATAAACATTCCTATCTAAGTAAACTTCCTCTTTTGGCTAAGGAATGTTTATGTCAAGGATCCCTTTGTTCACTATTTATAATTTTAAAACGCCATTTCAGGACGTTATAAAACGTGAGATGGGGGGAATTCCTCACATCAACAAGCGCACGCACATTTTTGTGCGCACATTTGCATCCACACGCGCACGCCAAACCTGCTCCGAGCGTTCGCGGCCGAATTCCGGGATGTGCTTTGGCCAGAGGATCTTGCACAGAGCGAGCGAAAGCCCTTTGGAGGAGCTGGAGCGGAGCTGCCCGTGCCGTGTGAGCGGGAGCTGCAGGGAGGGAGCGCCCTGGCAGGAGCAGCTGCCCCGAGCCAGCGGTGCCAGCAGCCGCTGTGCCCGCGGGGAACGGGCACCCCGGGCTGGATCCCACCGCCCATCCCCCGGGAGCCGGGGCTGTGCCTCCACAGCTGCCTCGGGGACACACCTGGGGCCTCGGGACACAGCTGGGGCCTTGGGGACACAGCTCTGGCCTCGGGGACACACCTGGGGCCTTGGGGACACAGCTCTGGCCTTGGGGACACAGCTCTGGCCTTGGGGACACACCTGGGGCCTCGGGGAGACAGCTCTGGCCTTGGGGACACATCTCTGGCCTTGGGGACACACCTGGGGCCTCGGGGAGACAGCTCTGGCCTCGGGGTCACACCTGGGGCCTCGGGGTCACACCTCTGGGCTCGGGGACACATCTCTGGCCTTGGGGACACAGCTCTGGCCTCGGGGAGACACCTCTGGCCTTGTGGAGACACCTCTGGCCTTGAGGGGACACCTGTGGCCTCGGGGACACACCTGTGGCTTAGGGGACACACCTGGGGCCTCGGCGTTACACCTCTGGCCTTGGAGAGACACCTGTGGCCTTGGGCAGACGTCTCTGGCCTTGGGGGGACACCTTTGGCCTTGGGGACACAGCTCTGGCCTCGGGGAGACACCTCAGACCTCAGGGACACAGCTGTGGCCTCAGGGACCTCAGGGCCACCTGGCTCCCAGCCCTGTGCTGAGAGCGTTCCAGTTCCTCAGTTCCTCAGTTCATCCCAGGGACCCCCAAAGACAAGGATTTCCTTGCAGGATTTCCTAGCACATCTGATTAAAATAAAGACGCTGCGAGCCCAAACTCCACAGGAAAACCAGAGACAACATCTCAGACTTGCTCACGGAGCTGCCGCCCACCACCCGTCCTTCGGCCACCCTGTGAATGTAATACTTTCAATTTCCTTCAGCGTGGCTTTGGTGGAGGGATTGAATTGGCGTTACCTGAGCCTCTCCCTGAGTGTGTGAAGCCACTCAGCACCGGCATCTTTGAGCGGTACGAGGGAAAACAAGCAGAGGGATTAATTGATGAGCTCTTTTGCTGGCTGAGGTGACTGGTGCTGTGACACTTTGTCCTTCACTGCCAGGAGGTTTTTGTGGCTCTAAATGCCCACAGGGAGCACAGGGGGCCTGAAGGTGATCAGGGGATGTCTGACAGAGCTGGAGCCAGGCAGAGCTCCTGGTCCTGCCTAAAATCAGGGCTGAGGGGAGAGCAGGTGTTAAGGGCTGCGAAGAACCATGGGATTTGCCAGGATAAATCATGAGTGCTGTGACCTTGGCTTTGTTCATCTTCCCACAGAGCCTCCAGAGCATGGGATTTTGTACACATTGGAGAAATTTTCACGAGCTTCTCAGTAATTTTTAAATTTTACTCCAGAGTGAGGTAACTGCTCATTTGTAGGAAGTGCCTGGCACTGTGTGATACACACCTTTTATACAAAAATAAATTACAGCTCCTGTAAATGGTGCTGGGGCTGTCCTAAAATGTGCTGGATTCCTTCAGCCCCCAGCTAACACCTCTGCTTTCCCAGAGGACTTGCCCCGGGAATGGAGAGGGTTTAATTAAACGGGATGTCCATGCCAATTATCAGTGCTGACCACAATGGCCAGGATTTCTCCTCACAAAAACGTGGGGAGGAGGTGCTGGATAAGAAATTCAGGAGTGAGGCCCTGGAGTGCCAAGCCAATACAGGAAAACTCACTGGATAATTGCCCTTTTTTTGGAGAGAAACATGGCTGCAATTGAGTTTACCAGATAGTGCCAAGGTAACAGATTTCCCTTTTGCCACTGAATTTGTCTTCCTGGCCTCAATTCTAAACCAATGTGTGCTTCGAATCAGACAGAAATGGGCTATGGACAGCACTGATTCCTTTCTAAAGTTTGGCACTTTAAATTCATGCTGGTTTTTCCCCTTGGGCTATTTTTTGGACAGTAGGAAAAATATGTAAACATTTCACATTTCTTAGCTGTGTAACACCAGTTCCCTCCCTTCAAACTTAGGTTTATTCTTTCTGACTTAAACTTATTATTGTTTTTTCTGAAAAATACGTTGAAAATTATATTTTTACTGAACAGCAGTGACTAACAGGTCTTGAATACAAATATATATCATATATTTCTTCACAAGAGAGTTATGTATCTTTGGAGAAAAGTGGCACATTTCAAAATAGGATGGAAACTTTACAGCTGGAGCTTGGCAGCATTTCCAGCCCATTAAAATCTCCCAAGATCACCGAGATCAAGCATTGTAAAGATGTGCCAGATGATATATTAAATTTTAATCACGTTTAAACACAACAGTAAAAATTTTCTTTAAATACGTCAGAATTAAGTTTTCAGAGCCAGCTCTTCTGGGAGATAATCACAGTATGCTATTTCTTTATTACTGAGTTTCAAATGAAAACTTTCATGGCCCAGCATCCCACGATTTTGCCTCTCTTCCATATAAAATCCAGTTCTGTGCTGGAATTTGTGCGTTATTAGAGTGGGAAGTAATTTTTGCCTGGTGGGAAAAATCAGCTTTGGGGAATGCATTGGAAATGGGCACAGTGCTTCTGCCAAGCGAGGAGAGGAAAGGTGAGCAGAGAAATGGAAGGTTCGATTGTGATTTCGTTGTGTTGTACTGGCTTGCAGGGAGCAGTGGCACTGGGCAGGCGTGGCCGCTGCCTGTCCAGGCTGCTGAACCCCTTCGGGGCAGGTTTGACACCAAATTCAGCAGTGATGCCATTGCCCCTCGTGCCCTCGGGGACACAGCGTCCATCCCAGCAGTGACAGCCACCCCGAAGGACTGTGGCGTGACCAACCTTGGCTTTCTGTGAAGGGTTTTATGACTCCTATCGAAAATCTGGGCTCTTGATGCTGTTGCTTGGGCAGGAGAGCTCCTGGCAGGGTCGTGGGTGATGCTCCCAAAACCAGCCCCTAAGCTCGGCTCATGGAATCCCAGAGTTCCTACAGCTTTTTGGACTTCTCCATAGCATGGAAAACTCATTTCTCTCCCTGCCCTGCCAAGCAGAGGCAGATCCCAGTGCTTTATGAAACCTCCTTCCCCTAGAGTGCAAACCAGTGCCAATAATTCCCATCTCCAGAGCCACTTGTCACCAGCCAGGAAGGGATGCGCAGCTGCCACTCCTCAGGGCCCACACACAGGGGTGGAAGCTGAAATTCTGCTCCAAAAATTGGGAATGGGGTGGCAGAAATGCTGTACTGGGCTGGTGCTGTTCCAGCTCTGTCCCAAAAAACAGGAAAAGCTCTGCACCTAAGCGTGGTTCCTGCAAGGAATTTTGTAGGGAGGCTGCACTGGTGCCACTGGGGGGGAATTCTTCCAGTTACATCTCCAAAACCAATGAATCCTCTTAAAACCAGCTGAAATTATATTAATCTCAAAGATAATGTTGGTAGGTTTATGCAGAGGAGCTGAAAATGAGGCAAATCTCAGCCTTTTCCTCAGTAAGGGGCTGAGGAAAAAAGAATTCCAGTCCTGTGTGTCCCACCATTGCTCAGGAAACAAGTGTTAGGAGATAGGAACCATTAAAAATCAGTTTTCCCTGTGTCCACATTTTGTTAGATCATAAATGTTAGGTTCATCAAAAAAAATTATTGAGAAACTAAACTATCTTTCATGTATTTTGGCTATACAGGGCCCTATCAAACTCAATTACAGAAAAGAGTACCAAGTTTCTTTACTTCTCTAAGTACAAAAGAAATACAAATTAATTTTTCTTACTGTCTCCTATGCATACTTTTATACATATGAATAGCACTTTCAAATAAAATTTTTAAAAAACTGGACAATATTAATTCTAAGAAGTTGTTTAGTTTAAAGGAGGTGCTGATGCAGCAGAGAAGAATATTTAGAGAGAAGAATAAATACCTGGCAGCGTGCAAAGGTCCATCACTGGTGCAAATGCCCATGGATGGCAATTCAGGAATAGTTGCAATACATATAAACTGCTTGGTACCACAGTCTGAAACTTCTAAATTCTTTAAAAAATGCAAAAAATCCTAAAACCCAGCTGCTCTGGCTGCAGGAATGCTGTGGTGTCCATCGCTGATTACAGTTCTGTGTATTTGTACCTGAATGCCCAGTGAAAAACCTCAATATTCCCATTCAAAGAATTCCTGGAATGCTGCTGTGGGAATTGCAGAGAGTCCTTCCTTTTGCAGCTAAATAGCGAAAATGAATTTCACTAAAATATTCATGAAACTACTTCCTAAGATTCCTGAATTTCCTGTTTGGGAATAGGAAGAATAAGACCTGGATAAGACCTACAGATAACCCTACATTTACTTGAGGGTTTGGGGTGGGAGCAAACACTTTAAAAACTTTAAAAATCCACGTAAAGTTACTTTCCTAACTCACTTTTCAGTGCTGAATTCAAGACTTGAATCCCACTGCCAACCTCATGCAAGTCTAAGAAATTCTTCCCAATATTCTGGAGATGAGTGCTCTGCAGAACTCTGCCATTTCAGCAGGAAAATGGGGCTCACTCTGGGAAAACCCAGGCGTTTTCTCCTTCCCTCTGCTCGCTGCGTTTTCATGGCAGTATTCCCAGCTCTTCAAAGCTGTGCCTGTAAAATGAGGTGGCATCACAAAACTGAGCAACAGGATGGGATTTGAAGGAGCCAAACCCACTGAGCACAACATTCCTGTCAATTAGAACGTAGCTGAAAACTGTAATATAATTTAACTTTAGAGAAAAAAAACCAAAACCCAGAGCTGGGGATTGTGTAGTAAAATGAAATTTCAGAAGAATCGTGCTGGTTTCCTGGCTTAGAAGTAACTCAGTCACACCAGCTTGTTGCTGAGTGTGCTCTAAATTCAGGAGAGGAAAACTAAAAAAACTGAGCTCCTTTAATTTAAAAGCATTTGTCGTAATTCTGGGAAACTCAACCCCCTCACTTCAAAAACAACACTCTACACACACTGAGGGGAGAACAAAGATTAAATAATATAAAACAGAGCCCGTGAAAGACTGCCAGACTCTTAATCCTATTAATGTGCCAACTTTAATCCCAGACTTTCTCATTAAAAACTATCTCAGCAATGTGGGGTTCCTTCCTCCCCGAGGAAGTTCCGTGTCCCCAGGAATGGAAATCCACAATACCATCACGTATGTTGTTCTACGGGCTCTGGAGCATAAAGAGGGTGTTATTCTTCAGCAGAAATTAGGCAGATGTTGATCACCAGTCAAATGATGTGGTATCTGAGGCTTGTGAAGCAGAGAGAAATGCTTCTGGTAACACGAGGAGCAGCTGTGAAAATAAAGCTGACCTTGAGCAACATTAGGAAATCAGGGTAGCTTTTAGGTGATATTTAAGTTAAAAGGGTCCCACACTTCTGTTGAAAACGCGTTCGCCTCTTCTGCTTGAAAGTTTGTAAAAATGAGATTCTAAAACCTCACTCTCATAAATTGAATGTATTCTTCTAATTAAAAAAAATTAAAACCACATAATCTACTGGTTTAACAAGGAAGCCAAACCCCATCAACTCCTGCCTTCAACACGAGGAATTTTTGCATCCTGAGCCAAAAACGCAGAGATGCACAAAATCCTGACCTACCTGAGAGTCCTAATGAGCTTAAATATTGGCCTTCCACACCCTGAAACCTGAACTGGAAATGCAGTTTGGATGCAGACTGGAACACTTCTGTGTTAATAAAACCCTACAGAAAAGCCCAATTCTGCAAAGCATTTACACAGAAATAATGCAGTGAAATTGATACCCATATCAAATAGTAATTAGAAAATCCTTGGTATCTGCTTTATCAACTTTGAGATTATTCATGGGGTTTTCAATCTTCAAAGGTTTCCGTGGAGTTTTAAAGTCACAAACTTCACTTGTAGGCTTTGATTTCTCAGTTAGAGATGTGATCATTATCTCACCACCCTCATCCTCTCATGCAACTGGAAGCATCACCAATGCTCTTTTGTACATTGCTTTCCATAGAATAAAGGGAAAATCCTGCTACAGTTACAGTTAAATTCTTCAACTAACTCTGTGCTTTCAGACCCAAAACACTTTTATTCAAATAGTCCAGAAAGCTCCACAATTTTTTTTTCTCATGATTTTAGAAACTGTGTTTCTAAACTGTGTTTAGAAACTTCAGTTTATCACTGTGCTGATGATTTAGCTATTTTACAGGTGGCTATAAGCATTTGTTGATGGAATATCAGGAAACAAAAATAAAAAGCAGGAAAAATAAAACTGCCTTTATATCCCAACGATCAGAAACATCTTTTGAACTAAAGATTCCTTGATTTTGGGTCTAGGAGTTGTGGAGGAAGAGTGACAATGTAGGCTTACAGATAAAAATCCATCCTGCAAACCCAGAGGAGATTTTTTCCCCCACACTGAGTTTTGGGCCAGTTGTGCTGCTGCTCATTCTGTTTGCATCTAGAACTGAACTCATCCCACAGCCCCAAACATCTGAGTTGAGTTTGGAAATGAAGCTACTGTTTGCTGCTCTGTCCTGCTGAAAGATTAATTGATAGATGAGCCACTTGCGAAGCACATTTGTTCTTTTCCAGCTGTTTAAAGATCATTCGAGAGCATTCAGTGCTGATTTGTTCTCAGAAGAGAAATAAAAATGCAGGGGTTTAATGTTAGGCTCCCAGTCCTGAAAGGATCAGGTGCAGTAGCACCTCAGCAGATCCTGAATTAAACACCTCTCTCTCTCCTGGAGTCTGCAACAACTCAAAGCTGTGCAATAATTCAGAAACCAGCCCTACAAAAGAAGGGTTGCAGTCTCCTGGATGTTGGAAGCATCAAAGGCAGAGCCTGTGTGGGACCCCTGCACTCCAAGGAGCCACTGGAAGGTTTTCCCAGTTTTTTTCTCATGGCAGGGTGTTGTATCCATCTCATCCCCAACCTGGCAGTATCACCAATAATTTGGCAGCACTCCAGTGGGAATTTAGGAGTCATTTTTGACCTCCCCCCAACACTGCCTGAACCATTCTGATGCACATCAGTCTCCATGCAGTGCCCAGGCTCCACTTCCAGCCTCCTCCTGCCCCAGCACTGGGAACCTTCTGGATAAGAATTTTTTAAAAATGGGTCTTTTGAACTATTTCCAGAGATGGTGATGGTGGCCAGCAAGTTTTGCTTAAAAAACAAAGCCAATAGGAGGTAAAACACTCGGACACCCCTGGTGGTCTGGAAACGTCCCATTAAATTCATAACAACCAGACTGAAAGACCCAATTAAATAGGAATTAATTTGCAAAAGTCTACTTATTGTAAATAAAGATAAGGATTCACATGCCACCAAGTCAAAAAGCAAATACCTGAAGCAGTAAAAAGCAGGAGAGCTTTGCAAACACAGAGTACAAATCTTTTTTATGCAATACAGACCACCTCAAAATATGTGAAATTGAGTTACAGCACCAGCAGAGCCCTTTTTTTTTTGGACTCAGACTAGAGAAAAATGAAGGCAATTATAAATGGGAACAGGATATAAAATATTGGCATTTTCACAAGAGTGTAGTTGGCAAATCCTTCAGCATGAGCAGATAAAACCAGAATCTTTGCTGCTCAGGGACTTGCTTTGGAAAAGTCTCAAACAGTTCAGGTTAAGGGCAATTTATTGAGCCTTAACATCACCCTGGAGGCACTGGCAGGGGTGGATTTTCATGGCAGGGAAGGTCCCTGCTCCCAGGGATGTATGGAATACAAGCAGACATTCCCAGAGATTTCAAATGACTGCCAGGCCACCACTGCCCAGAAAGAACCAAGACAGGACTGCGCGGGTTCTTTTTGACACATTCTTTCCGTGTGTAAACCCAAGACACCTCTGGGTCATGTTCCAGTCATGTTTGAGTAGCCTGGCATCGGAACTGATGCAGTGCAGGAAAGTGAAAATGGAACAAGAATTATATTCCATGTCTGGGGCAGTGGGATTTACTTCCTTTGGATATATATTTTTTTTGTTGGATCTCACGAAAGTGTTGTAAGGAGGCAAAATCCTCTTTCAATAACTTCTTTTCAGGGGAAAAAAAAGGCTCTACATCTACACTTTTGAGGAAATGAAAGCTCTCTTCTCCCCTTAGCCCCCCAAAAAACATCACTTTTGGACAAGAGGAGTTTTTGAACTGAGTTTGCATAAACTCAAGGTCTCTGTGGTTGGAGCTCCAGCAGTTGTCACTGTGAGATTTTTCTTCTACCAAAATTCTGTGTGTGGCCTGCTAGGAATTGGAGTCATTTATGGAGAAATTCCTCAGCTGCTGCACCCCAAAGAGGAAGAAAAGTTCTGATAGATAGATAGATAGATAGATAGATAGATAGACAATATAAATTTGCATTAATCTTACAGCAGAAACACCTGCACGTTGTGCATGACAGTACTTTCATTTTGGTGAAAGGACAGATTTTTATATAATTTCAATATAAAGATCTTCAAAACCATGCAAATGCACATTCTGTGTCCATAGCTCTGCCACGTTTCCCACTGCACACTCGGACTGATGTGATATTTCAGGAAAACACTTTTTGGATGCTTTCTACCCATATTTAGGGTGCCATCCTCAGTCCAACCCCATAACAGCCACACACTTTTCTTTAGGTCCCTCCCCCTGTGTCTTTTATTCCTTGTCCCTCCAAGAGCAAGAACATCTAAGAACAGCTTGACTGAAGTGCCAGACATTAAACAGAAGGCGGAAAAAGAAGTGCTCAAAAATTACTCCTAATATTTTAGGTAATTAAGTGAAAGGGCTAAACTGAGGCTATAAATGATAAGAGAAAAAAAGAATTTCACGAGTCTTGATGATAACTTTTTAGTAGCTTACATCTTTTCCTGTCAACAGAGCTTTTGAAGTCTTGTTTCAAGGTTTTCGTAGCAAAGCTGATTCTGACTGTAAACTTGTGAGATAAGAATTAACTTTCCTGATTTATTGAGAGAGATTGCTTAGAAGAGATGGAGAGCACATTTCTATTCACAGATCTATGGTGTAGTCTGTGAAAAACCTGAAGGGAACTGGAGGGTCAACTGAAAGAGATTCTTCCTCAATATGCCTATATATAATTCTATATTTATATATGTATATATTTACATATTTATTTATTTATTTAATTCTATATTTACTTCTATCTTTCTATATTTCTATATTTAAAACAAGAAGGCACATAAGGATTTCTATATAATATATAATTTCTTATTCTTATGCCCAGCAATATCTTAAATATCTTCCCAGATAATTATTTTTCACTATGCAGTTGCTGATACTTAACAGATACTGGGGGAAAAGATCTCATTTGTTTATCAGTTTTTTACCTTCTCTCTTACCTCCTATTTCTTAGGATTATAAAGTTTATCTGGGGAGTAAACTCCAATTTCATTTCTTCTTTGAAGGAGTAGTAAAATTGATTATTTTAGCTGAGCAAAGCTGCCCATCTTCAAACACTTGGACTGTGAAAAGTAGCTTGAGGATAATCTTACCACTTGTTTAAGTACAGTAATATTATATAAAATATTAAATGCCGTAATACATAATTCATTATTTAATAATACCAACTTTTAACAATGCGAGTCATTCTTCACTGAACAGTTTCCCCTCCGTATTACCTTAGCAATAACTCAGAGTCTAAAAAGACAATACTTTTAGACAATTTGTGGATTTCAGTGGACAAAGTGCAAGGATTTGGTTTGTGCAGGTTCCATCCCTGTTTGAGCCTTGGGATGGGTCCTGCAGTGACTGCTCAGTTCTTTGTGCCTCTTCTCTCTTCGTATTTCATTGTTTCTGTCACTGTGGTGAAGTAAAATCAATCTCATGGCAGGGAATTTCCCCAGTAGAAGGAAATGTACTCTTCCTAAAATAGTTCCTCACCATCATAAAAATCTCTAACACACAAGGTGTTAGCACAATTTATTTACAGGTATTAATTAGTGTAGCTAATTCCAGCAGGAAATCACCCAGGTTTGGGACAGATGCTGTTAATTCCTGACTTTTATTGCATATGAACACTTTTGTGTTGTATAAACCCCGACACTTTTCTCCTGGCTGTACAAACCCAAATATATCAGATGATAAACTAAATATATCCCGTTTTCACCCAGTTAAAGTTATCTTCTACTGATGTACGAATGGTTGGGAGAGGTTCATTGTTATCCAGGAAAGAAGGAGTAAATATATCCTTAATACTTTTCTAATCCTGAGCACCCAAGGGCCAAGCACTGCCCTCCTATACCTTAAATTAATTTCCTTTCAGTTCAGTCACCTGAGACAACCCCCAGCTGCGAATAAAAAACTACATTTTATCAAAGTTGAGTCCACAGAAAAGCTCCACCCTCCTACTGAAATATGGAAGTCTGTATTTTCAGTGCAGAACGAATCCCAGGCATCCGGAATTGCTGGCGCTGGAACGCGAACTCAAATATGCATTTGTATTCCATAGATGCAAATTGCCCATAAGGAAGCAATAACAGATAAAATGACATTATTACTGAACAACCAGAGGCTGTTCTCACTCACACAGAGAGGCCAAGCTGTGGAACATTTGAAACCATGTCCTGAAAAGAAGTGCAGAGTCAGAGGAATCCTGAGCCCCCTGAACCACCAGTGAGGAGAGGGAGATGCCCAGGAATGCTCCAGCAGGAAGTGCTGGTGGTTAAAAACAGAGGCAGCCACATGAATCAGAGGTTTGAGGAGACAGCTAGACGACACTGATTGCAAAAAAATATTAATGCACAGTGAAAAAAATAAAAAGAAGCCTGAGAAGGATGAAAAGGCACCCAAAGATCTCTGTGCGTTTCAATTTGATTTCAGGAGAATAGAAGGGTAAAAACCAAATAGTAAAATATTTAGACAATTAAACTTTCATACTGTTAAAAAAATAACAAAATTTCAATTTGTCCTCCTTTGTCATCTGGGAGCTTTCTCTTAAACAAACAAATGAATGAAACACACAGAACATAAAAATACTTTTCATTTTCACCTACACACCCACGAAAAATCTCTTCATGACAAAGCCCAGGACATTACACCTTCAGCCTTGCACAACTCCATGGAGACCCCTGGAGCTAGCAGGGATTATCTGTAACTTTCCTCTCCTGTGCTAACAAGTAGAATTTCATAAAAATATGGAAATGCACAATGTTTCAACATTAAACACGTGGGGAAAGTAGTTTTAATTATCCTACACTGAGTAGGCAGGAAAAAATTTCCTGCATATAAGCTGTGTTGTGGTACTGGGAAAATAATGTTGTTTTCTCAGCCCTTTCCTTCAGAATTGAAGAGACTCTTTAATGAGAAAACCTTTTTATTTTTTTAGGCAGTAACGATGCAAAGGAGAGCATCTCAAAACCAACCAACCCCATCCTAATTTGTCCCTGCCAGCAGTGCAGAGCACACCAAATCCACACCACATTTCCCCTGGAAGGAGATCAGAGCACGGCAGGAAAACAGTGAATTTGTGGCGTTGCTCCCATCTGCAGATGATTAAAGAGATGCTGTCACTTTCCACGTGAAATGAGGAATTTGCTGCTTGTATTTACAAGAACTCTTTCCTGCCAATAAGTCTAAAATGCTCCTCGGAAAGGGTTGAAATGGCTCAGGAGGAGGGAGCATCGTGCTGGAGCTTGGAAGCTGCAGGCATCTGCATCACCTTGATTATTCCATCTAGTTTGCTCTGCTAATTGTGAAGAAATGGGAAGTTAGGAATGGGGTTAGGTGGGACTGACCTCTGCCTGGCTGCATTTCAAGCTGGGTTTCCTATTCCTTTTCTTTAGCTAGGATGTTAAATATGATAAAAATCAGCTCAATCTAGCAAAGAAATGGGGTTTTTTGGGAGGGAAAAGTGATTTCGATGTCACCAAACTTTCGTGTGCTCTGGCCTTTGGCAGCATCTCTGCACAGGCACAGAGTGTTCCAACAGAGCTGCATCCAGAATGGAGCAAACATGGGGCTGTCGCTGATTTTGGGGGGATAAAATCCCCAGAGGAATTTTGGTCACGTCCCATATTCTTAGAACCACTGTGCCAAAGAGTCCTGGTGTATTTTAAACATCACATGGAGGAGAGATGCCTCAAACAAAGAGAGGGGGAAAGATTCCATTTCTTCTTTCATAAAATCTTCTACTTTAAACAAATTAAGTACATCCAAACACGGAGTAACTGATTTCCACAGGTTAACACGACTAGTGGCCTGCTCTGTTAAGCCTCAGAAAAGTGAATATAAGATTATATTTCTGATTTCATGCATGAAATCAATGCTTTCATCCTTCCTGGCACAGGCTTTATGGGTGTTACTTCAAGTGTGCTTACTTGATCAACAATTCTGTCATCAACAGAAGTGTCCCTTTCCTCTGCTCACTGATTATAATGATGGGTATCCTCTCAAATTTTATGGGATTCAAGTCTTCCAGAGCTTTTGATGGACAGTTTTTGTCACAACTGAGTGGTAACATCAATCAGGTTTCCAGATTCTTGGGAATTCAGATCTACATCACAGACAGCCCACTTACTTTTGTTTTCAGGAGCTCAGATGGTGCTCTGATGGTAAAATCTTTAAAGTCTCCTTGTAGCTGAAGTGTCAAAACAATGCTAAAATCTATCAACATCATTTTCTTTCCTTGTAAAATTGGGCATCTGCTCGTTTCCATGTAAATCTCTCTCTTTCTCTTGCAGTGATCCGAGCAAAAATATCCAGTGAAAAGGTGGTTCCTGCCAGTGATGATCCCCTTGATACCCACAAAATGATCCGGTATGAAATCAAACAAATAAAGGTACATGGAATCACTCAGCTTTTTTGAAGTTCAATGCTGATAACCTCTGCATATTTCAGCCCAAAATAATTTAGCCCAAAATTCTGGGAAAGCTGGAAAAGGCTCCAGCTGCCTCCATAGTTAGACCCAGATGAAATACATGGAATAAATCACAGGAGGGATTAAAAAAGGGAAAGAAAAAAGAGAAGTACAGGAAGCTTTCCTGAAAGTCAGGAGGTTTTTGCTAAACAATGATATTTTGATGAAAAATTTTGTTATTGATAATTTATGAGAACTCAAAAAAATGTGAGTGGTGTCAGTAGGTTTGGGTTTGGAAGATTTCTGATCGCCTGTGCTCTGATGGTGGGGCAGCTCTGGAGGATCCAAACTCTCCAAGCAGAGGGGAGCATTTCCAGCCAGGAGAGCAAACCCTCTGCTCTTTGTGAACGTGGGTATTTGCAGGGCCAGGAGTCCTTCCCTCATATTCACGTAAACAAAATTCCAGTTTTATGAATGCTGCTGGGAAAGCAAACAGCCAAAGACACAGCTCCAGAATACCACAGGATTTTCCCACTATTTTTTTTTCAGCTTCAATAATGAGATATATTCATTAATACAATTTGAGAAGACATGCCTTGATTTCATTCAAGCCACTGTCAAACTCTCACTGATGTTAAAATGGTCGTGACTGACCTTTTTCTGGAGTACACAAGAAGTAGGTGATCTCTCTAAATTCAAATGTGTGAGTGTGCACAGGTGGTTTGATTTGGTTGGTTGGTTGGTTTTCCAGTTGGTTTCATCTCTCGTTTTTCACTGAATATCATTTTTTAAAATAATATTTGCACTTTTACATTTACTGGGAGCATTTAAGAAGATCATTACGAACAGCTATATGCTTTCAAAAGAGAATCCAATCATTCAAGTTGTATCCACTGGTAGAATCCCTCACAGGAGTTTAACCACGAAAAATCTTCCCTAAACAAGGATATCTCCAAGTATTCACCAGGATGGTTATCACACATGACTTCTCTTAAGGTTTTACAGCAACGTCTACAAGTCTTTACCTTGCTGAAACAACCCCCAAAGCTCTTCACTGTCTGTCACTTTCTGGCTTCTTAAATATTAAGGATATATTCAAATGTTTCTTTACAGAAATAACTACACCAATTCCAGAGAATTCCCTTTCCTCCCACTGGCGCCTCAATGTTCTGCTGCTGCTCAGCAGCACTTCAGTAACTTGATAGAAATGCAAATCGTTTTATACCCCAGCACAAAGGAGAAGAGTGAGAAATCTAGTCTGAGGGATTACTTTCAGTCTATAATCCCATTCTTTAGCACGCTGAAACCTCTGGAATATATTTGGGTACTGCAGCTGCTTTGGAGTTTCTCCCTCATTGTCACCAGGGGAGGCCTGCTCCAAACCCAGGCAGCAGGAAGAGGTGTTTATTTAACTCCACTCAGGATCAGAGGGCAAGTCAGCCAGGCCTGGGCAAAGCAGAGGTGTGATTTTTAATAAAAATGCTCTACAGCATCACACACAAGCTTAGACTGAAACCAGAAGGGCTGTGGCAGCCGCCACCCCTCAAACCCTTCCTTCTGACCAGAGGGCGTTCAGGACTGAACCTTGCCCTGCTCCAGGGAGGGAGGGACTTTGGGAAGGGAAGATTTTGGTTGGCAAACAGGAGCTGTGTGCCCTGCCCACCCTCTGCGGGGTCCCCTGTGCACCCCGGGTGGCACCGGAACAAACCCAGCAAGGCAACAGTGCCTGATAAACCCCAGGGCCGTGACACAGGGGGACACACCTGGGACATCCCAAGAACACAGCTGGGCTAAAAATGAAACATGCTGAACAATTACTCAGTTTGCTGAACAACTGAGGACAGAGCCGTAGCTTGGTGACACCTCAGGTGACAGCATTTGGAAGAGTTGAACTCCACGGCGTGTGTGAAAGGGGAGAACGTTCTCTGCTCACTGTCCTGATCTCCTGCCAAACGCTGGTTTTTGGTGACGGCTGCAGTCCCACACTCTGCAGGGTCCTCGGGACGTGCAGGGGCCCTGAGCACGGGGCTCTGGAGAATGCAGTGCAGGAGCAAGCACAGCGTGGGGCAAGGGCCAGGAATTCGCTTTATGTAACACAGCAAGGAAGATCGGACTCTCCAATCGCCTCCTTTCAGCTATAAAATCAAAAACTGTCACCAAAAATCCACCCAAGTTATCAGCTCAGTGTGAGCTTTGGAGGGGGGGCTTTTTGGGCCACTCAGATATTCACGTTTCCCTCATCAATTCTTCCATCTTGCAAAGGGAACACAGAACCTTTGGAGGTTATATTTGATTGTCAAACTCAGCACCGTGCTGCCGTTTCCCTGCTCTATCGCTCTCAGGCTTGTTGAGCTCTTCCATTAATGTGATGGCTTAAATTCTATTTCTCTCATTTTAAATCCAGTGCATTAGGCTTAGCATTAAAACCTTGCTATTCTAGACGGAAATATTAGATATCATTTTGATATTCATTTTCAGAAATGATAAAAAAAAATTGTAACAACGGGGTTATTTGTTTTATAGGGATGGGTTGGCATGTCAAGAAGCCAGGAATGTTTTCAATTATTGTTCCTTTCTTGCAATATTTAAAGAGAGAAGATAATATGTGATTTATATGAAACTGAATATTTCTTCATAATATTTTTGTGACCAATTTGGTCACCACACTGATTCTTAAGTCTTCAAGCAAAGCCATGTGTGTGCTGGTGTTGGTTCCACCCCTCAGGAGGACAAGGACAGTGTCCATAGAACTTTAGCAGCAGGTTCACATCTCCCTAACCCCCAAATCCTCACCCTGTTTTCCTACTTCAATAAAGTCCCACCAGGAGCTCAGCTGAACGTGGACCTGCACCAGTGCAGACCCAAATCCAACCACCTTGTCCCTGTACAGAAAAATAGCCATGCTTTCAGGAGATGGGAGAAGATAACTGAGAAGATTAAATACCATTTACTGAGTGAAGCACAAGATTATCATCTCTAGAAATGCTCTAACAATTATATAGGTCAAGCCCAGAGATAAGTCAGACTGCAATTTCAAAGAAAAAACCCAACCAAGCAACCAAAAAACCCGCAAAAAACCAAACACAAGCTCATTTAAATATTAATTAAATCTCCATTATGCATTGCTATGGATATTTAGGGGGTTTTTTTATAGCTAAATCGAGGTGTGCTTTCTGCATGAAGCCTCTGAGGAGATGAGGATATCCATGGAAAAGCTGTTCCCTAAAATACCCTGGCAGTTTCTGGACGTGCAGAGGGCTGGGAGCAGAGGACACTTCCCAAGCTCACGTGGTGGCCCTGCACCAGACACATTTTCCTCCCCATTCTGGAGAATTTCTGTGATTCCCTCTGCTGCTTTGGACAGGGTGCCAGTTTGCTTTGTGTTTTGCTCTGGCTGGGCCTGTTTGGTTTTTTCCCCCCAAAGCATTTCAAATCCCAGCTGGAATTTTTGGATCGGCAGTACAGTGGCAGCAACATTGGCTATTTTTCCCCACCTCCTCCATAAATGAAGCTTCAGAAAAACCAATCTATCCCAGAGTATTTTCTTGTGGCCCGTGCTTTACATCTCCTGGGAGGGCTCGAGGAACACAAACACATTTTCCAGTGGCACCAGCTGCAACTGGGAGAGCGGTGAGGCCCTGCCATTGTCCCCAGCTGCCAGCGCGTGGCATGATGTCACCGGGCTGCTGGTGGCACTGGAGGGGATGGCAGGCGCCCAGCAGCACCTTCTGCTCCCTCCTCGCTGGGCTTGGACACAGCCAAGCTTGTTTGCATCCTTTAGTGGCTCATTTAACATTTCTTTTTGGGCTTGAAACTGCTGGTTAAAGGGCAGCCAGCCTGAAAACTGTTTTGATCCCAGTTTTCTCCATTTTAGGGTGTAAATCCTAAGGGTTGGATCGCGTTTTCCAGTTTGAGAAGGCCCCACTGGGGAGGATTTGGGGAGTCTGTTTTAGTGACCAAATGTGAGAGCAGTGCTCAGGAAATGCTCAGTTTGTGTCCCTGGAGAGCCCAACAACTACAGTGACCAAGAGAAAATTCCCCATAGGAACTGAGAAATATTTACATTTTGGTTGTGGTGAATGGTCACTCTGCATTGCTCCCTGAAGGGAAGATGCCAGTACATATATAAAATTGAAGACAAAAGTTTTAGCAATCCATTAAATACACTGAAAAAACGCATTTTAAAGCCTATAATTAAAAATAAATTAAGACCTACCGAATTTCCTCCTAAAACTATTGGAAGTGTTTCATTAAGTGTAGAGCAAAAGTCCAGTTTTTGGTGTTTTCTCATATTAATTCAGATTTTGGAGCCTTCTCTAAAGAGACTCACCCTGTATCTCTTCCAGCTCTTGTTTGCAACTGTTTTTTCTTGCTTGTTTTCCACTACTGAATGGCTGATTCTGATCATTTTCAGATGTTTAAAGGATTTGAAAAGCTCAAGGATGTCCAGTATGTCTACACCCCTTTTGATTCATCACTCTGTGGAGTGAAACTAGAAGCTAACAACAAAAAACAGTATCTTTTAACAGGTAAAATGGAACAAAATCAATGTTCCTGGAACTCCAGAAGCAGCTGCTTAGAGTGAACTTGCTGAAATTTGCTAAAAAGGAATGCATTTATGTGCTAAATACAAACAGTGAGATGTAAAAAATGAATATGAGGAAAACACGTGGAAAAATAAATACAATGAGATGTAAAAATTGTGTTCAGCTGGAGTTAGAGTGAGATCTTACGTGTTTTCCATCCTTCCTCCTGCAACCTTAGGGCAGTTCCAAGGGAAGTGAAGGTCAATAATGATATAATCAATAAATTGAAGGGATTTTGATTCAGAATTTGTCATTATTATTTGTTTTAAACCAAAAGCACTGATTTTCCCAGGAATGCAAACAAGGCATAATGACACAACCCTGCAGATCTGGGGATCCAAGTAACTGCAGATTTTTCTAGACAGTCCTAAAATTCAGTTTATCTGCATTTGCATCCACCCCTGGCCAGCAGATTATCAACATCTATTGAAAAAGATCCTTTTTCAATCTTTTACACCTATCCAGCATGCAATTAGGATAATATTGTCTCAGTTATAATTAAATTAATTTTTAAAAAAATTTAAGTATGACTAATTTGGTGCAGTTAGTTAAAAACTAGAGGTATTCTTACACTTCTAATATTTAGAAAACATTTTTATTGCTTTGATTTTTTGTGTTTTCCATGCTGCAGGCCAAATTTTAAATGATGGCAAAGTGCTGATCCATTTGTGCAACTACATCGAGCCGTGGGATGATTTGTCCTTGTCTCAGAAAAAGAGCCTGAACCAGAGGTACCAGATGGGCTGTGGCTGCAAGGTGAGTGCAGAGCAGAAAAATGTAAATAAACACCATTTATTCACATTTTTGAGCATAAACCCTGCTCCAAAGAAAGCTGTCAGGTGAGTTTAGAGGAGACAGTTGTAAATAAACACCATTTATTCACATTTTTGAGAATACGCCCCAGTCCAAAGGAGGCTGTGAGGTGAGTGCAGAGCAGATAAATGTAAAAACCCACTGTTTAGTCATATTTTTGGGAATAAACCCCAGTCCAAAGGAAGCTCTAAGGTGAGTGCAGAGCAGATAATTGTAAATAAACACCGTTTATTCACATTTTTGAGAATACACCCCAGTCCAAGGGAGGCTGCAAGGTGAATGTGGCAGAGAAACATAAATAAACACCTTTTATTTGTACTTTTGAGCATAAACCCCATTCCAAATGAAGCTGCAAGGTGAGTGCAGAGCAGATAAATGTAAAAAAACGATCATTAATTTCCATTTTTTAACATAAACCCTGGTCCAAATAAAGCAGTGTAGAGTGTAGAGCAGATAAATGCGAATAAACACCATATATTTGTATTTTTGAGACTAAACCCCAGTTCAAAGGCAGCTGTAGGGCGACTGTAGAGCAGATAAATGAAATCAAACACCGTTAATTTGTATTTTTGAGCACAAGCCCCATTCCAAGAGGGGCCACAAGGCAAGCACAGAGCAGATAAATGTAGAGAACCACGGTTAATTCCCATTTTTGAGCACAAGCCCCATTCCAAGAGGGGCCACAAGGCGAGCGCAGAGCAGATAAATGTAGAGAACCACGGTTAATTCCCATTTTTGAGCACAAGCCCCATTCCAAGAGGGGCCACAAGGCAAGCACAGAGCANTAAACCCCAGTTCAAAGGCAGCTGTAGGGCGACTGTAGAGCAGATAAATGAAAAGAAACACGGTTAATTCCCATTTTTGAGCATAAGCCCCATTCCAAGAGGAGCCACAAGGCGAGCGCAGAGCAGATAAATGTAGAGAACCGCGGTTAATTCCCATTTTTGAGCACAAGCCCCATTCCAAGAGGGGCCACAAGGCAAGCACAGAGCACATAAACGTAGAGAACCACGGTTAATTCCCATTTTTGAGCATAAGCCTCATTCCAAGAGGAGCCACAAGACGAGCGCAGAGCAGATAAATGTAGAGAACCGCGGTTAATTCCCATTTTTGAGCCCAAAGGCCGTTGCAGAGGAGGCCGGGGGTGCTGACTGAGCTGTGTGCCCCCAGATCACCACGTGCTACACGGTGCCCTGCTCCATCACAGCCCCCAACGAGTGCCTGTGGACGGACTGGCTGATGGAGAGGAAGCTCTACGGGCACCAGGCCAAGCACTACGCCTGCATCAAGAGGAGCGACGGCACCTGCAGCTGGTACCGAGGGGGCCCTCCCCCCGAGAAGGAGTTCATCGACATCACTGAACCCTAAAGCGCCCGTTTGTCCCAAAAAGAATAAACCCAACAAAACAAAACAAATCGAAACCCTGGGAGGCTCGCTGCGTCTGACCCTGCCCGCTGGCGGCTTTGGGGAGCTGTGAGTCTTGCCTAGAAACAAACTCCAGCTGTCCTGCCGAGGCTCTGCGGGGTTGGCACTGGGGCAGGACGAGGGACAAACCCCCTGGAGGTGCCTGCTCCGCTCTGTCCTGCTTTGCACCGGGTGTGCCACTGCTCCCCTGTGCCCCCCAAGGCAGAACAATTCCCCTTTTGGCCAATGTGGATGTAAAAGAGCAAAAGAGTTGCCAGAATTTTGCCCCTTCCTTGTTTGATAACGTGCAGATTGAGAGCTCCCTGTGTTTTATTCCAGTGAACTATGGAATGTTTTATAAAATTATTATTTTTTTTTTTTCTGTATGAAAGTCTTGGATACAAGAGAATTATTGTACAGTGTATATGTAAAGTATTATAACGATGTGCTATTAAAAAAAAAAAAAAAAAGATTCGCAAGTATTTCCTTATCTGTCGAAACGAGTTGAACACTTGTGTGATTAAAATAATCTGTGCTCCACATTTTGTACGTTCCTTATGTCACAGCTTCCTTCACCCCCAGAGTTGTAACTTCCATTGATAATTAAGTTAAGAAACAGCCTTGATAATCAAAACCAGTATTCCTATGGATAGCCACACCTTGCTGCAGGAAAATCCAAATCTTTAATGCTTCAGCATTCCATGGAACAAATTCCAAGCCCAAATGATGACAGGTAAAAACTGCTCATAATTACAAACTCCACGTCCATCCCCGCGGCAGCTGCAGCCCTTAACACCTCCCTAAATACATGACCAGCAATTTGTAGCCCAGCACTCTTAAAACTTCAGGAGCTCATGTGAAAATCTGTGCAACAAATATTGCATAATTTACACTGCAGTGATCTCTGGAAGCTCTCAGATATCTGACCCTGTTTAATAGGATTTATTGTTTTCTATTTGTGGACACAGACAGTTGCAGGGAATTTGGCTACTTGTGGACTCAGGCTAGAGATGGGTTACAACACATTTTGCCTGTTATTTTTCGTGTATTTCCTGAATTGATGGCTGGAGTTAGTAATTAATCTCTCACCCACGTATTTAAGTTTATAAAAGTAATTCCATACCCAGTGGTGAAACCTGGGCAAGTATAAATGCCAAAGTTCAGACTGTTTGTGCCCCAGAAAACAGGGGAGAGCCCTCAGGCAGGATGGGAATCTCTGATAGCTGTTATTTCTGACAGATTTTACTATCCAAAGGACAGGTTTGGATATGTTCTTCTGAGAAAAAATATTTACTTTTTCTGTGACTGAGTGTATACATTTCCAGTGAAAGGCAATTGGTGCAGGAAAGCAAGTCATTATTCCTTTGAGGAATACGTGTCCCACAATATGTAAAAGCCAATGTTTCCCTTTTGATTTACTATAAATCAGTCTGGCTCGTTTAATTTACAGCCCTGAATTAAAACCATGTCTATGTGCTTCCAAATGGAAAGCTCAGCTTGTTTTCTGCTTTACTAAAGGCTCCCCAAAAATTTCCTAACACCGATCATTTGGACTATAGATATATATAAATGAAGTAAAAATAAGAAAAAAACTACAATTCTTCCAAAAAAGAATTGATATTGCTGTGGCAGTACTGGCAGAGCTGTTTACTGACAGTGCTGTGCATTTATATTACTAATTTTCAGAAAGATTGAAAGCCAGACTTTATTTCCTCGTGTCAGATCAAACTAATCCCTAGAGAAGCCCACAGACTCAATAATCACAAAGTTAAATATTCAGTGGTTAATATTCAGTGATTAATATTCAGTGGTTAATATTCAATGGTTAATATTCAATACCAGTCCTGTAGCACTGGTCTCCAAATCCGTTTTTATGGGATGGTGCCTTTTGGGGAACACTCTGCAGCAAGCAGATATTTTCTGCTTTTTAACTCACCAGGGCTCTGGTCCTGTTTCAGTTTTACCATAATTAGACCTTAAACTGAACTCACCCAGCCCAGATTGCCTTCTCTGCGCACCTTGCACAAAGAAATGCTCTCTCTGATATTTATGGACAGACTGTAATACAAAAGGCGTGCCACAATTAGTTTTAGAAACATTTTCTATTTGTCCTGCCATAAAATATCCCACAAGAGGTGTTTCACAATTAAGGTCTGTCTACTTTGATTTCTGGCTGAGCAGAAATCTGCCCAAACTTCCCACAATGGATGGTACAAAAGTTATTTTTTTTCCACTCATATCAATAAATATGGCAAGAAAAGCTTTACAAAAACCCTGCTCAGAATCAGAATTTATTTTCCCTGAGGAAGATTCTCAAAAGGCTTGACTACAACGTGGCATTCCGAATATGTTATTTTCCTACCAGGATTTTTACTGTAGTGGCATTGATATCTTATCAATAGCAGATTATTTTGACAACATTTTCTTTTTACTTCTTGAAACTGTGTTTGTGTTACATGAGAGGGTAGAGCAGAAACACAGCCTGGAACATTTGGTTTTAATTTGAAAATGGCTCACACAACTTTTGGTAGGAGTAGGGAAAAGAAGACAGAAGGGAGATTGCACAGGTGAACAGGGGAAAAAAACCCCACCTGGAATACTGTCGGTGTTTCCTCAACGTTCCAGTTGAGTTTTAATTAAGTTGTTCAGCAATTACGTTGAAAAAGGCGCGTTGAAGAGGTGGGAATGCAATGAAATAAAGGGAACTAATTAGTGAGGGAAAGGCTGCAGATATGACTCAACCAGCAGTGGGTTCAAAAGCCTCACAGCGTTTTGTGGAATCAGTCCGGGATGAATGTTTCTGTTTCAAAAAGTGTTTCATTAAAGCAGCTCTGTTTTTACACAAAAGAATGGCATCTTTGTTTATTTACCTCCTCTTATTGCCTCAAGCCTCCACACCAATGATCAGCAGAGGATGGAAGGAGCACCTCTGGCACGCTCAGCTGACCCTCAGTTCCCAGAGATTTGGGGTTTTTCCCCTCTCCCCACGTCCTCCCCCCGAGCTGGTTTGCACTGGAATGGGGGGACAGCTCCAGGTTCCCGTTTGGGAAATGAAAAGGGAAGGGGGAAAGGCAAGAGGAACTCCAAACAAATAAAATTTTAAACTGCAGTTGCCAAATTCTGCATCAACAATGGCGAATGAGGCCAGCTGTTGACGAAGTGTTGAAAGCCCAAAACACAATAAAATCCTATGATTTCAGTTCAGCAGCAGAAGGCTCTGATTTCCAGATCATCTTACAGCCCACTCTAGAAATTCAAACAAAACCTTGTCTCGTTCCACATTGCCTAATTATTTCCCAAGCCACAAAGTTCCAAATGCCTTCTTCAGGAGAAATAAAACCAAACAAATGAGTGTCATCACAGGCAGCTATTGCAGCAGGTCTGAGTGGCAATGCAATACCCAAATGGATTCATTTTCTCTAGATTAACATTCATTACCATAGAAAAAATCACTTGGCTTTGGAGAACAACATTCAAAAGTTCAAACAATACAGAAATAACTTATAAGTTCTGACTTAATGAGCAATGTAGAGCAACGAAGACAGGGAAAACCACTCACAGGGTGGCTAAACTCAGAAAAGTATGCCATATAATAAACTTGTCACTCTGACACATTAGTTCTTGCCCCAAAATGAAATGTTCTTTGTTTCTGTGGACTGCAATTTAGCAATGCACCCAAAAGTCCTGCATTTTCAATAAAACCATAGCCAATCTCAGCTTGGAAAGATCCCGTAAGGGTTGTTGTGTCCCACTCCCTGCTCCTCACTGCTGCCTGAAAAAAACCATATCCCTAAAACCATCACCCAGATGCTTTCTGGACTCTGGCAGACTCATCAGAGGTATCTTTATGTCTGTAGAGCACTGGGAATCAGAGTTAGCTCAGGCACCTGAAGATCACAAGTCGGAAGCACCCTCATCTGGGCTGAGTTCAAAGCTCTGCAGTGCCCAGGGAATCATCTCCAAAGACAACAAACAGAACGCACCAGAAAGGACTGGGGGGAAAACCAGCCATGAAAGTGACTCCTGCACTTTCAGAGTTGTCCAGTGGCTTTTTAAGCACTTAATCTCTCTGAGTTCTGAAGCTAGGCAGCTAAAAAATGACCCCCTTCCCATCTGAGCACCGTCCAGCTCACCATCACTGTGCTTTCGAGTGGCCACCCCGTGCCAAGAGCTGCCTAAATGGTTTTTGGAATGGTCAGTAAAAGGGAGGAGGGAATTGTGTGTCACAATCCGTGTTTTACAGGCATGGCAAGCAGATCCAGCACTGCCGTGTGCACCTACCATCTCCTTGTGGTTTGGGTAGAACGTCTGCTCTATCAAAGGGAACTTCTCTGGGCCCAGGGCTTTGTAGACAGACACCAGCTGGGCAAACTGCAAAACAAAGCAGAATAAAACAGAAAGATTAGTAGAGAAACCACACTGTGCCCAATGAGCTCACAAATGATATTTTGCTTCTTGTCTTGGGTGTTTGGTAAACTCAGCAGACCCAGGGGCTCAGCCCACACAGCCTCCCTCCTCCTCCTCCTCCTCCTCCTCACACACCTCTTTAATCCACCCAAGCTGTGACTTCACGCACAGATCAACCCAGAAAAACACCTGGAAAAGTTAAACCCTCACAGGTACAGAAAATTAAATCCATGGGAATACTGGATTTCAGGTATCTCATTGCCTGTATGTTTGAAGACAATTCTGTGATAGTAAAATCATTATGATTTCACCTTTTCTATCCTCTTAAAATTTATTCACCAGGAATATTTATCATTCATTTAGTGGCTGGCACTTCCCTGATATTGATTTGGCAGAGTTGGCAAAGAGGTAAAAGCAACTGTGTCATGTTAAGGGCTCAGGTGAGGAACAAACAGGAGAAGTTTCATTTCCCAGGCTGCAGCCATGGACATTCCCACATGGCCATCCTTGGATGGGAATGATTTAAACTGCTCCACGTTATCCCATTTCTATTCATGTTTTTTATACAATATTCTGATATAACCCATGGCCATCCTGGCCCCACCACAAAAGATGGGGATGATTTAAACTGTTCCACGTTATCCCATCACTATTCATGTTTTTTATACAATATTCTGATATATCCCATGGCCATCCTTGCCCCACCACCAGAAAAGGGGATGATTTAAACTGCTCCATGTTATCCCATCACTATTCACGTTTTTTATACAATATTCTGATATAACCCATGGCCATCCTTGCCCCACCACCAAAGATGGGGATGATTTAAACTGCTCCATGTTATCCCATCACTATTCATGTTTTTTATACAATATTCTGATATAACCCATGGCCATCCTTGCCCCACCACCAAAGATGGGGATGATTTAAACTGCTCCACGTTATCCCATCACTATTCACGTTTTTTATACAATATTCTGATACTCTAATGCTCCAGTGACACTTCCTGCCCACCTGTGCTCTGGACTGCAGCACCTTAACCCAGAACATTTCCACGCAAAACAAGAGAATTCTTTATGAAATGGAGCTGGATTTGGGGCAGTTCTTTCCCTTTGCTGAGCAGATAAACTCTCCTCTGGTAAGAGTTGGAAAACGAAATCACCCCTGAGCCTGGGCTGAGGTTTCCAGGGAGCAGGAGGGCCCTGGCAGCCAAAGCCCGGCGCTGTTCCAGGGCTCCAGAGCTCTGGCTGGGCTGTGCCTGTGATGTGTTCAGTTGTCACCGTGCCAGCACGGGACATAAACAACTCAGCACAGCACTTTGAATAGTGGGATTTGCTGGCTGCAAAGAGCACAAAAAGCACAGAACAATGGAACTCTGTCCATCATGCAGATAAAACACCTACTCTGAGAAGGGGCTCGGGGGACAGGGAGAGCAAAAACTGTTTAAAAGGGGGAAAAACCCAGGAAGGCTTTGCTTGAGGACTCGTTTAATTCAGTGGTGTTTATTTAGGTTTGGCAAAATACATCTTTGAATTTGGGATGCCAGTGGAAAATACCTTAATGATGAGTAGGCTTCACCAAAAGCCTAAGAAATTGTAGTTGGGTTGTGTGCTGTGCAAATCAGGCCTAAAGGAAAGGAAATATTATCACAGCTACCAAAATAAGGTGGTTTGTGGATAGGATTCTTGAGAACTTACTCAATATTTCAGTTCTGGTCCAAGAGCCAATTTACAAATTCCACAAGAAAATATTAAATTACTATTAAATGCATGATTTTTGTCAAGGAATTGTTGGGTTAAAATAAATCTATTTACCCATTTTTAAGTAAAAACCTCCAAAGAAAAAATAAAATCGTATGATTGTATTTCCTGTGATTCTTTCCTTATTTTCTTCCTCATTTTTACTGGAAGGGAGCAAAAGACAGAGAGAAAATGGCATTTTTTGCAGGGGTTGTGGCATTCATGCAAGAGGTCAGAAAGCTGTAATTCATATTAATTACTAGCAACTACTTATTCACTTAAAATAAAATAGTATCAATCACAGATAACAGACACGTATCACTCCAAAGTGTCCCCTAATTCAGTAATTAAGGTAGGAAATAGCAGGTAGGAAAAATCGGTTTTGGTTTTTGAGGCAATGAAGAGAAATCTCTCCAATTCCCACAGCTGGGGGAATGATTTACCCTTTAGCCTGCTGAGAGTCACCTCTGTGTCTGCAGATCTGGGAATCTCTTGTCAATTATTTCTCCCCCAAAGAGCAACCTGATAAATTCAGCCCCAATTCACATAAAATTTCAGCATTCTAATTGTACTTCCACAAACTGCCATAAATGTTTGTTATTTTTCCTGATGGTTACTGGGCTATTTATAAAGAAGAATTTCATTTAAGTTTTAATCATTTTTTTAAGTGGGATCTGGGCTATATATTTTTATATTTTTCTTTTCAGCAGCTGAAGCAAATGAATACCGGTCCAAGAACATCATCTTTTTAGATGATAAATTACTGAATTATCTAATCCAATGCTGAATGTTTACAGAGATGAGATGTTCATGAAATAGAAAATACTAACAGAACCACTGAAGTATTTTATATGGATATCAAAACCCATCATCATCTAAATACCCCCCCAACCCATAGAGCTTGGGAAGTCATTTTTACATTGTGAGAAAAAAGAACAAGAAATTGGAAAAATTTCTCCGTTTACCAAGCTGAATTTACTCCTCATTTTCCAATTTTGTATCTTATTTTCAGCTCAGAGAGGGATATCCTCAGGTATGTGTGCAGACAGCTTGCAGAGTATTATTTTAAAAGGAAAATGGTTGGGTTTTGCAGCATTTGCTGTAATGTCAGCTCTTTTCTAGCAGGGACAAAATGCTTCCACACCCAGGATTATGGATTGTTGCTCTATAACAGAACAGGACAGTGACAGCTGTGCTTTTTCTCCTTTCCAACAGAGAAGAATAAATATTTAGTCAAAAAGACACTTTTTCCCTTTGATTTTGCATCAAATCTTTCTGGGGTTTCATCACCCCCAGACCGGAACTCCAAATTTGACTGCACAGATCCGAGCAGGATTTACCAAAAATGCCTTTGCTATCCTCCTAGAGAGTGAGATAATGACTTTGCTTATCACTCCAGAGGAGTCCAAATGTGCTTAATGACATGGATGCTACGTCTGAGAGGCTCGGGTTTGGTCCTGAGCAAACCACAGCAAGTTCTCCCTGGAAGATAATCACGTCATGGCATTTAAAACGAATTACTGCAGCTGGTGCTACCTTCAACTCCAGAAAGCTGCCGATCCCTCTGGCCAGGCTGAAGGATTTGTGGTCCTGCCCGTTCCAGTGGGGAATTTCCTGGTGCGGTCAGCAGGGTTTTAACTCAAGGAATTGCATCTCCTTTGCCTGTTCCCCTGGGCTGGGGATTTTACTGAAGCCTTCCTGTCAGAGATTTCTCCTTTTTTGAGGGTTTATTACCTGTTCTCCTTGCTAGCTGAGAACTCCATCCAGCGCTCCGTGGGGACAACTAAAACAATCCCCAAATTCTCCGGATGGCCTGCTTCACCCACCCAGGGGAGCTGCCATTCTCTAGGAGCAGAGGAATGGGAAAACTTGGATGGGTGAACATTTCTTGAGTCTCTGTCATTAAAAAAAGTCACTTTTAGCTGAGATTTAACTCATCTCTGGCTTCTCTAAGGCATGGGCTCATCTCAGGAGTGAAGAAATTCCATGGAATACCAATTTGCGTCTGGATGTCCATCTACAAACTTTCAAATGCATCAATGAGTACCAGAATTTGTGGCTGCAATTCCTGAGGTAAAATTTTCTAATTTTCCAATGTGATCTCAGTGTTCACCATGGATGGGGGCCTCTGCAACGGGATTTTATCTTTCAGTACACAAAAGGAAGGTCCTTTTTCCCTACAGTGACCTGCACAGGGGCCCTGCAGCATCTGCAGGTTTGGAAAGCCCAAGGATGGTATTTAAACAGATTTTAAATAGCCATTTAAATGGGTCTGCATTATGGGCTGGCTCTGTTACAGTCCTGTTATAGGGATTTAATAAAGAAAATGAGACATTGACTTCTTCATCCCCTTCAGAAGGCACCAGGAAAAATGTCCTGAAGGCCCTTTTCAGGCTGAAAGGTCCCTTTTCAGGCTGAAATGTCCCTTTTCAGGCTGAAAGGTCCCTTTTCAGGCTGAGGCCCAGAAATGTGGCTGGTCATTCCATAAAGGCTGGATTATCTTGTGAGGGTGAGAGATGTTCAAAAGCACAAATGTAACGGGGGTCCTTGGAGGCCAACAAATAGAGTCACAAACACTTGAGATCCTTCAGAGGGAGAAGGAATGAGGCTGGAAGGATAAATTTGACACATGTTCTCTGTGGGATTTAATCAAATTTGGGCAAGATTTTTCACTCTATCTGCATTTCGAACATAATCCCTGTACTGTATTTTAATATTTTATTACTGTATTTTTAATATTATTATTATTACCTGGGAAGCACCTGTGTTACTTTTTTATGCTCTCCCTGTGCTTCTTTGCTGAGATTGGTCAACATTTCTTCTCTTACACTTTAGCAAGCACTGAATACTTTTCCAGAAGGCTGAGTTCACACACATTTGATTTGCTACTTGATACCTCAAAGGAGAATGGAGGGCAGCATCTCTGCAGACATGGGATGTTCACGAAATAGAAAATACTAATAGAGCCACTGAAGTATTTTATATGGATATCAAAACCCACAAACATCAAAAATCCCCAACTCATAGAGCTTAATATTTCAGCAGAAGTGGTTTTTGCATCTTAAGAAAAAACCAAGAAGCTGACAGAGAGCTCCATGCAAGTATTCAAATTCCCAAAGTCAACCCAGAGCTTGACACGGCCACTGAAAGATGAAACAGTGCCCAAAAATCAGTTTGGGCACACGAGCAGAACACAGAGATGGGAACTGACAGAAGAACGCTGTGTTCCCCCTCCAGTGGATTTCCAGCAGCACCCAAAGCCAAAGACAGCACAGCCGGACTGGGAACGCAGGGATTGCTTCCCTGGGCCCTGCCTGATGAGCTCTGTAACACAGGGAGACGTTCCCTGAGCTTTTGCAGCCCAGCCAGCAGAGTGCAAGGTGAGCTCTGTCCCTCCAA
>WEKY01050317.1:766-18135 GCA_013390045.1 Picathartes gymnocephalus
CAGATTTAAATGCTCTGCAGCTGGAGAAGCCATCGGGCTGAGCCTGGTCAGCTTTACCTTCCCCCCTTCTCCTCCTCCTCCTCCCCAAGCCCCCTTCCTCCGAGCATGGGCCTGGAAGACGGCCCAGAAACCGCTCACAGAAAGCGTTTTCCTGCGGGGTTCTCCAGCGGGAGAAGAGCAGGCAGAGCAGGGGGACACGTGGGGAGCAGCAGGGAGGGCTGGCCACAGATGTAGGCGGCCCCATGGGCCCCCAGCCGGGCTGGGAGCTGGGCTGCGAGGAGGATCTCAGGGTGGGCAGGGTGCGGGCACAGGAGGAGCACCCAGCCCTGCTTTGTGCAGAGCACACTGAGGAGTTCCTGCAGCTGCAAGGGCTCGGCTCTCCTGCCCAAACCTGCTCAGCACCAGGGCAGCCCAGGCTGCTGATGCCCATGAAGCACCAGCTCTGCTTTTTGCTCTGCAAAAATCCCTGAAATTGTTCAAGGCCAGCCTGGACACGGCTTAAAGCAACCTGCTGTGGTGGAAAGCATCCCTGCCCGTGGCAAGGCGTTGGAATGAGATGACCCTTAAGGTTCCTTCCAACCCAAACCATTCTGGGATTCTGTGATTCATGTCTCAGTGAAGCCAGAAGCACTCCCCCAAATACTCCAGAAGTATCCAAAAGGTTGGGAATACCTTCAGCCCAAGGATGCTAATTCAGCACAAGAGTTGTAGAAGCTTCTTCCACTGGAGTCAGAGTCATTCCATCCCTCGCTTGCCATTAACAACAGTTTTATCTCCCCTATCAGTAAGGAGAACAAACCCACGCTGAGTGGAAGGGGCTGTTAAAGAGGCCTTGGCTTCTAAAGGCAGCACAGCCAGCGCTGTGTCCATGCTGAAATTGTAATGGAATCACAGAATCCCAGAGGGGTTTGGGTGGGAAGGGACCTTAAAATCATCTCATTCCAACCCCTGCACCACGGGCACGATGCCACCCCTCAGATCAGGTTGCTCAGAGCCCCACAATAATGTGATAATTCCACTATCAAGTCTTTTCTCCTATTCCAGTTTTACACCTAACCTCGTATAATCCAAAAGATATTCCTGGGAGGAGTATAAGGATCCTATTTCCTTATGAATTCACCATAAGGTGCTGAGTGTGGCTTTCAGCATCCTTCCAGCAAGGCTTTGGACAGGCACAGGGCAGTTGGGTGGCAGATGGAGCAGCCAAGGAGCCTTCACAGTCCTGATGCCACCTGTGCAAGGAGCGTAGTCCTGTCCACGAGCAGCCAGCTGCTCCCTTCTGCTTGGATTTGTTCCGTCACCTCTGGCCTGGCCCTTCCCCTGACCGTGGTGATCCCATGGCGGTGACATTCCCGACATGTGCACCACACATTGTGGTACCAGTTGACAAATAAAACTGACTCCAGCCCATTTTCAAATGTTGGCATTTCAAGCCAAAAGAACTCCACCCCTTCTTGCTTTATCTGTGAGCTAAATCCACATCAGGCTTTCCTTTATCCCTATCACAGAATAATCTTATCAGCTTCAAGCACAGGGTAAATAAACTTGCCCAAGCTTCAAAGGCAAAGCATCTTCCCTAAATGCAAGCAGCCCTCAAACTCTTAGAAATGTTGTGGGTTTCTATTGCAGGAGGATATATTCACACTTGCATTTTCCTTGTTGACTTGTTTCTTTCACCAACATCAAGACCATGAAAACCAAAATAGCCTCTGGTGCAGCAGAAGAATAGATGACAAATGGTTTTCATGTGCAGCCGAGACACAAAGGAGAAATGAAAGGCTGTTCCTGGCCCCATATACAAATAAGAGTTTCCTCTCTTTTAAAATTAGAAACTGCTCTAGACTGAAGAACCAGCAACATTCAAAAACAAATCAGAGAAAGAGCACCTTGCATTGCAACAGGAAGAACTGAAAAGTAATTCTTAGGTGTTACAAGAGAGCCAGAGGCCTGTCCTGCTCATTCCAAGTCACTAAAATCTGGATCAAAACCTGTGGAAGACAGCAACAGCTTGGATTTCTTTGCCTGGCTTCACTGAGGCTTGAGGCAGGCTCCAGCCTCTGCAATGAGAAAATTCACAGAGCCAGCATGGGCTACGGAAGATCTGGGCTGTAGATATGTTGGTCCCTGGAGAGAGCACTTTCACAGAAAATGGGAGAGGGTTGGGAAAAAAAAACCCCTAAAAAACTTTCCAGGCACAGACTTGCAAAATGTTTGAGCAAATCCAAATGCTGCCAGGGCAGATTTCATCAGAGCAGAGCTGAGATCATGCTGAGAGAGGTCACCCACAGGAGTTGAGCAAATAGCTGGAATAAGGACACCTGGGAGTAGCAGAGGCGCTCTGCTCCGGCCACAGGCACAGCTCTCTGTGTCCATCTCCTGCTCACACTCAAGGGCTCACCAAAGGAGAAAGGAAAGAAATCCCAAATGCCTGAACCTTTGCCAAGGAGAGATTTCAAACTGCACATTTGACTGCAGCAGTCACTGGTTGTGCTGAACTCCAGCTGCAGAAAGTCTCTGAACGTCAGGGCTTTCCCTCCCCAGGGGCCAGTGAGCAGCACTAGGGAGCAGGAGCCGCTCACAGGAGAGCAGTACATGCCATGGGAAAGCTTACCCGCGGTTTAAGCGCTTCGGGCCAGGCTCAGCTGGGGCTGAAGCGAACATAAACTTCAGATTGGCCCTTGGCAAAGGTCACCCTTGAGCAACTTGAGCTCTTTCTCTTGGCTCTGTGGCCGGGCCATGCCAGGGGGTACCTGAGCCCTGGCAGAGAACATCTGCCCTGCCAGCTGCTCATCCAGGAATCCTTGAATCCCAGCATGGTCTGGCTTGGATGGGACCTTAAAGCTCATCTCATTCCTCCCCACAAGAAACGGCCCAAAGTGCAAGCTCAGCATGAAAATCCATGTGCTGAAACGCACGTGGGGCAAGAATCAGACACCTGTGCTTCTGTAACAACTCCCAGACTATAAAGCTATAGGAGGAGACATCAGCTAGGCCAGGCAGGGAGGGTATTCCTTGGGCCAGGCAGGGAAGACATTCCCTGGGCCAGGCAGGGAGTTGCTTTAGCTGATGGCCCAGTGTAGTCTCCCATCTCCGGCTCTGGTGACCACCACCCTCCCAAGGCATCATAAAATCCCAGAACTAGGTTGGAAAAGACCTTAAAGCCCATCCAGTGCCACGCCCTGCTGTGGGCTGGGACACCTCCCACTATCCCAGGTTGCTCCAAGTGTCCCAGTCTGGGACACCACCAGGGCTGGGGCAGCAACAGCTGCTCTGGGCACCCTGTGCCAGCGCAAGGCTTTGAGTTACAAGAGACCCAAAATTACCACCAGAGTGGCATGGAAATTTGGGAATCCCCATGTCCTTGCAAGCCTCCAGGGAAGCCACTTTCCAAAGCCGCTAACCAGGAGCCACAACATCAGTCCTACAAATGCCAGGAGAAATGCAGAGGATGCAAGCAGCAGCCTGGCAGGTCCACCCTGCCTGGAGACCCCAGGGAGCAGCACGCAGGGCTGCTGCCCCTAAATGCAAGGGAGGTGCACACAGGACTTCAAAATTCCAAAAACCAACAAAATCACCAGGTGAAAGAGGAGAGGAGTTCTCCCACACCATGGCAGGGAAGAAGGAAGCTCCCACCCTTCAGCATCACTTCAATAGAAGGACAATAGATACAAAACCCCCCTGTATTTAAGGTCTTTTCCAGCTTTCTGGGCCAATCTTCACTAAGGGAGACCCTTGACACTGTCAAGGCAAGTACCATCCTGGTGATGCCACGCCTGAGCGTGGCACCCATGGCAAAAACCCCAATAAACGAGGGCAGGACTGGGGCAGAAGCAAATCTGGAAGGAGACCGGGGGACAGGCAACAAACAGAGCCTGGCGGGGATCCAGGCTCGTTTTCCCAGCTGAGGCTGCTGCTCCAGAGCCCTCCAGCACAGGGGAGGTGCCACCCCCATGTCCCACCCGTGTCACCCCCGTGTCCTGCCCATGACATCCTCATGTCCCACCCGTGTCACCCCTGTGTCCTGCCCATGACATCCTCGTGTCCTGCCCATAACACCCCCATGTCCCACCCCCATGTCCCACCCGTGCCACCGCCGTGTCCTACCCGTGCCGTAGTGCTCCAGCCCCGTGGGCACCTCCTGCGTGGCGGGCTCGTCCCACAGCGGGCAGCACGGCCGGGGCTGGCAGCAGGAGGCCTGGAAGCCACACGTCACCCAGGGATCCTCACAGGGCATGGGCACTCCTTGTTTCTGGAAGGAGCACAGGGGAGCTGTCAGGGGACCGGGACTGGGAAACGTGCGGGAGGCAGTGGGGCTTCCCCCAGAACCAGGCAGCGAGTCCTGCTCTGGCAGATCCCAGCTCATCTGGCTCAGGGGCCAAAAAGGGGCTTTTTTAAATCAATGTGAGCAGAAAAGTGCAGGTCAGGGTGAGGCTGAGCTCGGGGCTCCCGTGGGAACACCCTCCGTGGCAGGGATGTGCTCCACTCCCTACACCTGGGAATGGCATTTTTGGCAGCAAAAAGCCACAAAACCACCCCAAAATGTGGGGGACGTCACCAGGGGTTGCAGAACCACAGCCCTGCCCAGGCACTGCGGGGGAGCCTGGTCCCAGCTGCCATGTTTGTGTTCTTCTTCCTATTTATAGGGATATTATTTGGCATTATTATCTTTCTGTTTGGGTTATTTATATTGGTTTTGCTGTGGTTTTTCCACAGACACGTTTATACATGTGGTACGCACAGATGGGTATATGAGATATACACCTCCTATGAAATGTACATATGCACATGTAATTTATAGAATATAATGTATTATTACCCGTACATTACATAATATACTGTACTATGTCAACACACAAGCCATGACAGATGCACTGATTTTGTGTGACATAAGCATTTATACACCCACACCTATGTAATTGTAGCTTATAACTCAATATAAATTACACATTTTATTTTTATTGTATATTTGTATATGAAGCTAGATTTATACTTTATAAAAAAATATATTTATTAGATATAGAGGTATTTGGAAACAGATTTTTTTAGGTTGGGAAAAAAGCTTTAATAAATAATCCCAAGATATAACTTTCATTTTATTTTTTGCACACCTATTTTATACGTATATATTTATGTCTATAGAGTGTGTGTATATATAGGTACACACCATATTTATTATGTCTATCTGTGTGCATATACATTGTAGATATATATTTACCATGGACACACACACACATATATATACCACATAATAGATATGTTGCATTTAATTGTTTTTCTCCCTAGAAGAGGACAATACCACGCACATACCTATAAATAAATGCAGGATGTTTGAATTTTTTATCATTGTTACCATTTCCCTGCGGGGGAATGGATTTCCTTGATGGCCAATCAATATTTAAAAGCCAAATGCTTGCTCGGAACTATTTAAAGGAAAGCTATGGAACCGCCTTGGGAATATTTCATGGCTCAGGGTGGGATTTTCTTCCCAATTTGGGGAAAATGTTGGTTTTTAGCACAAGTTCTGTGCAGCCTGAGGTGTCAGCCCAGAGCTTATCTGACCTCTAACATTCAGCAGTTCTTTGGACAAAAGGCTAGAAATGTCATTTCTCTAAACAGAAGTCTGATTTATCTGAATGTAGGTCTGATTTATCTAAATATGCATCAGTTTTCCCTAAATATGGATCTGATTTTCCTGAAAAAGGCCCCCCTCCCTACCCAGCCTGTCCCAGGACCACACTCCAGCCTTTGTTATACACAACTACCCATCAGCTGCAAACGGAACAGAGCTGGCTCGGGAGAGGGAGCACCAGAGTGGTCCCAAACCTCCAGAAAGTCATGGGAACCTTTCCCAAGTGCTGCCCTGCTCTGTGCTGATCCCAGTGGTCCGGGTGAAGGTCAGCAGGAGGAGCAGGCGGTGGGACAGCGGTTCCCTGACAACCCTCCCAGCACAAGCGCAGGAAATCCGACGCAGGAGCCCATTTCCAGGGGAGGTTTGCAGGCTCCAGAGGGTCAGAGAAGCTCCGGGTAAACACTTGGAATCCAGGACTGCTCGGGACTCCCTAAAACCTTGGATACTCAGGAGATGGCACCGAGCTGGCTCAGGGCTGGAGAAATCACAGCAACCTGAGAGAAAACTGCTGGGGTAGGAAAGCAACCCCAGTTCCTGTCTTTTATAGAGTCATGGAATGATTTGGATGGGAAGGGACCTGAAGGACTGTCTAACTCCAACCCCTTCCATGGGCAGGGACATTTTCTACTATCCCAGGAGGCTCCAAGCCCTGTCCACCCTGGCCTTGGGCACTACCAGGGATCCAGGGGCAGCCACAGCTTCTCTGGGCACCCTGTGCCAGGGCCTCCCCACCCTCACAGGGGAGAATTTCTTACTAAAATCTAATCTGTACCCACCCTCACTTGGTGCAAGGCCATTCGCCCTTGCCCTGTCCATTCCTTACCATCATTCCAGGCCGAGCCAAGGGATAAGGATCTGTGTTGCCAAGGGTGGTGTCCATGTAATAACTCATCATCTTGGCGGTGCCTGCAGGAATGGAGACAGGCATTAGATTCCACACCATAAAAACTGACAGCACCAGCTAAATCCATGCTTTCCAGAGCAGTATTAAACTTGGAGCAGACTGTCATCTTAACGAGCTTAGGCTGGAAAAGTTAAGAGGAAAAATACCTGGATTAATAGGAAATACTGTGATTAGAGGGGTTGTATCAACAATGCAGCACCCAGATGCAGGAGTGTAATCAGGGGAGGGCCTGACGATGGGGAATGAATTATCACCTGCAAGCTGAGGGAGCTGCTCTGAGGGAAGATGAGATCATAGTTCCTTTGCTGGAGAATCGGTGGGAAACTGTTGCCAATTTTTTTCTTTTGAGAGAGGAAAAAAAAAAAAAAAAAAAAAAGCAGTTTGTTGAGATCAACACCTTTCCTGTGAAAGCTTTGGCAGGCCCAGTCTGCCTCACAAAGAACTTTGCTTTTTTTCAGAACACATCCTCTGTTTTTGCACATGAGTTCAGGTTTCCCTTGCTGAATCTCTCCCTTGCAGTCCCACATGGCATTCCTCACACGGGATTCGCTCTCCTGAGCAAGTCCTGCCAGAGCTGGGATTTTAATCATCAACGAGCCCACGTGTGTGGCTGAGGTGGAGGAGCTGCAGTGTGGCTCTGTTATCAGAGGTGTGGATGTTTCTCCCTCTATCCTTGCAATGCCAGTGGAAAATGCAGGGCCAGTGCACTGTCTGTGTTTGGGGGATAAGATTCCAAGGTGAAGGGAGGAAAGAGAGAAGGGGAATAGCCCGGATGGGACCTGGAGCCAAGGGAATGGCTGTTGCCAGGCTGGTGGTGCAGAGGAGCTGCTTTAACCTCCCTGAGGGAACACCTCAGCTGCTCGGGAGCACCTCTGCTGTCCTGCAGAGCCCCGGGCTGGGACCGCGGCAGCTGCAAACACCTGCCTGAGCTACCCCACAGCAAAATCCCAGGGATTTCCCAGGGGTCCAACCCGTAACCTGGCACTGCCAGACCCACCACTACCCCAAGTGCCACTTCACACGTTTTTTTGAACACTTCCAGGGAAGGTGACTGCACCATGGCCTGGGCAGCTGTGCCAGTGCTTGACAAACCTTTAAGGGAAGAAACTTTCCTGATACCCAACCTAAATCTCCCCTGGTGCAACCTGAGGCTGCTTCCTTTACTCCCATAACTTGTTCCCTGGCAGAACAGGCTGAACTCCCTCCAGCTGTCCCCTCCTGTCAGGGAGTTGTGCAGAGCTCCCCCTGAACCTCCTTTTCTCCAGGCTGAGCCCCTTCCCCAGCTCCCTTATCAGACTCGAGCTCCGCACGTTTTGTGCTCAGCTCTTCTCAGCAGAACCAGCACAACCACATCACCTCCAGCCTCCACTTCTACACCGGACTCTTGAATATCCCCTGGAGGCCCTGGGACCCTCTCCCGGCCTTCCCTCTGCTCCTCCCCCGGGGGCTTGGCTGATGCTGGAGCTCTTTGCAGTTCTCCACCCGCAGGGAAGGACGGAACTGCTTTGGCCGTGCCTCACTCAGCACCTCAGCAAACAAGGACCCCCAGAGCATCTCCCCCGTGCGCTGTGAGTAATGGCCCAACACAAAACACCTGCATGTGCACGGTATTAAATTATCATCATCATTTCCTGCTGGTTAATAGTAACTCTGCCTCGAACACCAGCAGGATTTTTTTTTTTTTTTAAACTTCTCTTTTTTAATTCACAAGACTGAAAACTACCCCTACGTGGTGGAAGAACAACGAGCCTGTTTCTCTTTGTGCTGTACCCAAAACCACACCGAGTGCAGGTTAGTGTGGCTGAGGAGCCTTAACTAATCTCAGCATCTGTGCACGCCCTGCCAGCCCGCCCGAACGAGGCGTTACAACGCCTTGACTTCCATCTCCCTGCAGCTGGGGCAGCTGCAGCTGGGCGAGACAAAGACCGTGCGTGGAGCCCATTGCTGCAACCTGAGCGACCACAGAACGTTTGGGTTCGAAGGGACCTTAGAGCTCCTCCCCTGCCGTGGGCAGGGACCCCTCCCAGCAGAGCAGGGCGCTTTAAGCCCTGTCCAAGCTGGCCTTGGGCACTTCCAGGGTGGAGCATCCCTGGCGTGGAGGGCATCCCCTAATTCAGGGCAATCCCAGCCCATCGCACAGCTGACCCCAACCCTGGGCACGCTGAAACCATCTCGGGCCAACACGGGCTGACCTTGCCCTAAGGCAAATGCTGATGCTGCCAGCCGAAGCAGGACGGGGTGAGACGGAGCCGGAGAGAGCTGGGGGCTGTCACCCGCCGCAGTGACACCCACGTGTCCGAGGGCGAGGAGTCACAGCCCCGAAGAGCAGCCAAACAGCAGCCCCCGGTAGCAGCTCTGGGCTCTGCTCTGCAGCTCGTGCAGTGGCAGCTGCGGCTCGCCTTGGGGTTTTTCCCCTTTGATCGAGGCACCAGCTCGCAGCAGCTCTCGAGAGCCGCGTTCATGCCTGGCTGGGTGTCCTTTGCATGTTTCTCAGGCTGAACCTTCCAGCAAGGCAGAGCGCGCTGCTGCTCGAGGCTGCGGCTGTGCACTGGCAGCGCAGCACCAAAGGCATCCCGACACCCAGGACAGGCTTCCCGCAGCCAGGAGCTGCAAGAGGATTTACCCAGAGCTGCAAAGCAGCCCAAGCAACCCCCTCCCCAGCCTGCAGGAGGTGAATTGTCATCTCTAGACAGCAGCTCCGAGACATTTAGAGCCAGTTTGCTTTCTGGTTTCTCTTCCCCTCCAAGCTGAGCTGTTAAAAAGCACGAGAGAGGGGCAGAAACACAACACAAAACTCAGCGACAATTTGCATCGCCATCGCTGTGGGTTCAAGAGAAGTCCTGCTTGAATGGAAATTAAACCAATCCCCCAACCTGATGCAGGTTTTGTGGGTTACAATGGTTAAAGGACAGAGAAACACAGGCTGGAGGCTGTGAAAAGGACCTGGAATAATGGAATCCCCTAAGAAGGAACAATTCCAAGCCCCCACCATGAGCAGGGATGGCACCCAGTAGGCGACACGCCCTGCTGGGAAAGGCGGGTGAGCAGAGCGTGTGCAGTAATTGTGCCCTGGAAAAGCGAGTGTGGAAGAGGAGGCAGAGACAGCAGGGAGGGAGCTCTGCTCTGCTCTGTCCAGGCTAATTTTAACAGAACTTCCACCACTTCCCAGAGGAAACTATTTCACAGCCCAAAACATCTCTCACTGTCAGCAAGTTTCCCTGATGCCTGAGCGATATTTTGCTTCTCTTCAGCTTCCTCTAACGAGAGCCCAAGGAGCTCCTCTCCTCCCCTGGATGCTGTCCGGGAGCTCAGCTCAGCCCCAGTCCGGGCTGGAGCTCTCCGGGCCAGGTACCTTGGCTGCTGCTGAGGAAATCACTGCAGATTTACATCAAGATAATCCAGAGCCACAGCTTGCTGAGAGCTGCTAATAAATAGAGGGGAATCAGAACCATTTGGTTAAATCCTTAATGCCTTTACAGCTTGACTGTTATTGTTTGCTCTTATTATTCCTGTCCTATTGTGAAAACATGTGTGGGAGAACCAGCATTTATTCTGGGACTTGATCAAGCACCAGCCAAAGCTATTACACTCTTGGGTCATTTCTAAACTAAATTAAAATTTTAATTTCTTGTCAACATCCATCCCTCCTCTTTTACATGGTTGGGCTTTTTTTTTTTTTTTTTTTTTTTAATTTATTTACCCATTTTGTTTTTNTTTTAAGTCAATTACCAAGTTTGGTTTAAAAAGGGAAAAGATGTTTGTTCTCATGATTAACACACAACCCGCCCGTAGAAGCTGGGAAGGAATTAAAAATTAATATTAGAATAAAGCGAACTTTGTCTGTTGGATATATGAAGACACTTTACGGTATTTTCATGTAAAGTTTTAGTTTTATGTTGTTCTAAGGATAGCGAGAGGGAAGTGGAGCGATGCCACGGTGACTTCCCAGTGGCAAAGTCAAGTCCCAACCCCGTTTCCCAATTTAATGCTCCATCCATGGCTCTGCTACAGAGTCCTGAGGCTCACACTGTTCCCCAATCTCTGAGCTGCAGGACCACGCTCAGCTCTGTCCCACACCCCTCAGCCCCAGCCGGGCACCCAGGGAAGGAGTCACTGCAGGGCGGCACACCTGGGACAGCCACCAACCCTGCTCGGCTGCTTTCCTCCATCCCAATAAACCGAGAAAATTCCTTTTCCATGGGGTCAGGCTTGAAGCCAGAAGGATGGGGAGGCAGCAGCAACCCCACCGAAATATTTCTGGCTTCAGGAAGGTAAATCAAGGCTTTAAAACCTGAGGCAGCCCCTGCCACACCCCCACCCTTCCCGGGCCGACCCAGAGCCGCCCAGTGATAACCACTTCATTTTTGCATCGACAGTAATTTATCAGCGCTGAGGGGGTGGGGCAAAGGGTCGGTGGAAATGACATCCTTCCGCCAGGCTTTAATTCTTGGGATCCGGGCACTTTCCAGGCCTCCTGCCAGCTCCGTTCCCAGGGGAGGGAGGGGTTGTTGATCTGTTGGTATCTTAGAAACCTCCTCCCATTCAGCAGCCCCCGGCACCGGCCTGGGACAAAAGGAGCATCCCTAAGGCAGGAGCGCTAGAAGGAATTGCTTTATACACTTACAGCCACGGTTTTTAACAGATTGGCCACCACTAAATCCCACATTTCTTATGATTTTATAACTTCAGAGCGTTCCCAGCCGATGTCCTGAAGGGCAAGCGGGCAGGGCACTAAGTGCTGCTGCGGTAAACAATAGAGCAGCAATGGCCCTTCTGCACCCGCGGTAAATCCCCCAGGGGGTTAAAGGGCCGGGATAAGGTCACCCAGGGAAAGTGAGGGGGCGAGGCCGAGGATCCGAGCCCCCGGGCCGCTGTCCGAGCTGCCGGGCGCTGATTGCCAGGGGATCAGGTCCGCTGGGGATCTCGCGGGAAAGGATGGAGCAGGGGCCGCCTGTCAGCGCAACCCCGGCTGCTCCAGCGCGGGGCTCTTCCCTCCCCCGGTGCCCGTCAGATGTCAGGGAGATGGGCTGGGACCTCGAGAGCCTTCCCGTTCGGCTGGACAAACTCAGGGACGGGTGACAAGGGCCGTGGGAGAGCGTCAGGGTGGTTAAAGTTTGGTGCAGTCTCACAGAGCCCTCCCTCTCTCTGCTTGTAGTGAGCTGCTTCCTCTCTACGTTTCTCCTGCTCTCTGCTCATTCATCGATTACTCAGCTGCTAATTAAGCTCAAATAATGCCCCCACCAGCAGCTCCAGCAGATGCACAGCGAGCTGACAGCACGGGTCAGGCAGGAGCGGGTTGAGGTGGGATGGCAGAGCTGCTGCCATTAAATCACCCTGCTCTGCCCCGGCTCACAGCTGCAGGGGGATGTGACGGGAGGGTTCATTAGGTCAGCTGTAATTTCACTCACGAATTTGCCTCCATGGAACTTCAGACTCCCAGCACAACGGCACGGGCCAGGCCTTCAGCTGGGGCAGAGTGGAGGGGGAAAGGACGGGATCAGTGTCCCACCGCCCAAGGGCAGGACCTGACCCCTCACACCTTCCCCGCCTCACAGAGCCCAGCCTCTCCCGAGGCCCAGGGTCCTGCGCAGGGCTGGGAGCCCGTGCGGTGCTCCAGAATCCCTGCGGGACCTTCAGCGGGACACCTGGAGCCGCCTGCCCAAACCCGCTCTGAGAATCCCACCGAGCCGCGCTCTTCCACAGCGCTCCGAACGGCCGTGGGAGCTGCGGTTACCTTGTGCTGCTTTGTCCCTCAGCGTGCCAGGTGGGAAGGGGTTCTGTGATCTGGGGGGGCACACGGTCCCTCCCCAAAGCTCTGAGGACAAGGGACAAACACATCCCAGTGCACCTCGGGCTTCCCCACCCCTCAGTCCCTGCGCAGGGAGAAAATGCCCAAAAAAATCAGGCTTGCCAGAAAATTATTTACATGACAGGCAGGGGAAAGCTGCAAACCCAGCGGAACGGGAGGGAGGGGGAATGGGCGGTACCGGGAACCGGCCCGGCCCCCACCGCAGCCCCCCGAGGTATCAGCTGAGAGCGCAGGATGGGAAGTTGATGGTGGCCCTAACACCGAGTGAGCGGCCACATGCAAAGCAATGATTTACAGACTAATGGGAAGGGGGAAGGCGTTGGCCGGGCTCCTCAGGGACTCACAATTCCCACTGCCTGGGCTGGGGGGGGAGCAGGATTCTGCTCTTCCCAAAGAATGGCAGCGGCTCGGCAGCACATCCCTGCAGCTGTCACACTCCGGCTTCTCCCGAAGGCGAACCCCGGTACCTGTGGCACTCTCGGCCCTTTAGGGGATGGCATTGCCATGGACAACACCTGGAGGGGTCACAGCAAATCCTTCCGATCACCCCTGCGAAGCAGGAATCAGCCCCGGGTCTGTCTGTCCGACCCCGGGCACTTTGGATCTCCCCTCCCTCACAGCAAAACCAAACCAAATTACACCAAAACAGAATTACTATTCAAAACAGCAAAGGAACTGCAAATTGAATAATTCACTGTACTAATGCCAGTGCATAGCCTTCCACCTCTGTGAGGAAAATAATGATGTTCTCCTAAAATCCCCATATAAAATTTATGTACCAAATAGACTTTATATATATATATATATATATATATATATATATATGTTTTTAAATGGAAGCATCATCTTACATTTACAGAAGACCCTGCACTTGCAAATACACAAATCAATTACTTTGTGAAACTGGAAATGGAGAGAAGAAAAGTAAATCACCACAAACCCAATCTGACGTGTCCTGAGGATGGCCACAGGTACCTCCAACCCCCGAAAGAGTTTAAGAAGCCTCTTCCGTACCACTTACGGCTCAGCTGAAGGACCCAGGGAAAGGCTTTAAATCCTCCACGGCTTCCCACACTTGTGTCCGCTCTCCTCCCAGCTACCAGGTGCTCTCCGCGGCGAAGCCGGAGAGGATGGGAATACCATCGTGTTTGAGGCAGGGCTGCTATTCAAAGGGAGGGGGAGTGGTCAGCCCCGCCGCCAGCCAGGAAAGAGCCACCTCTGGTCGATGTCACCGCTCTGGGGAAACAAAACAGCCGCTGCTTGGAGGTGGGGATGGGGCACAGCGCCCTGCCAGCCCCGCTGCGCTGCGGCCTTTGGGTCCCGTGCCCTGCAAATCCAGCCGAGGCTCCAGCCCGCCCGGCCAGTGCTGCTGCAGCCCTCGGAGTCCCGTGAGCGGAGCTCATTCCTGCCCAGGGACCAAACGAAGGCTCGCAGGGCACCGCCAGGTGAGGCTCACGCAGCCCCGATCCCCAAATCCCAGCCCAGCGGCTGTCCCTGCTCGGAGGAGAATTCCTGTCCTCCCTAAGAGCCCCTGGCACCTCTGCTGTCCCTGTTCCCGGCGTGTCCCAGGGCAGCGCCAGCTCCTGGGCTCTCTGCCCTCCTTCCTGCCTTGCCCCCAGCCCTGGGAAGGATCCAGCCTGCCGCAAATCCCGCAAACCCTTTGCATGCACCTCTGGAACCCAAATAGCGCCCTGGTAGCCGCTGCTTGCTTTTAAAACCCTAAAGGCTGAGGGATCCTCCTTCTGTGAGGAACTGGAGGGGGAATTTGCTCGGGCAGCGCTGGGAGCCACTGGATCAGCTCTGACAGGGCTGCATGATCCCAATCTCCCCAAAGCCCAGCCCCAAGGCGGGTGCTAAAGGTGTCCGGGGCCTCTGCAGAGCGGAGAAGGTCGGGAGAGCACATTCGCGGCTGGGCAGGACAAGGGAGAGGGGCAGAAACACGGCTTGCAGCGGTCTCACTCCACTATCGCCCCGGCGAGCTATCCGGAGGCTCTGGGGGAGCAGGATCTGGGGCTGCCTTTGCCGGATACCCCTGCCTTCCTCTTCGCCGCCCGGCCAGGGACCCCCAGGCGTCAGCGGCACCCCCGGATCCCGGGTGCAGGAGGACGTGCCCATCCCTCCTCTCCCTCTCTCGCTCTCCGGGCAGCAGAGCTGCCTTTCCCTCCAGGAGAGGGCTCCAGGCTGGAAATCCCGCCCGGCTCCGGCACAGATCCCACCCCGTTGTCCCCAGCAGCAGCCCCGGGCGAGCCCCTGCCAGGGGCAAAGCCCGGGCACCACGGGTTCCATGTGTGCTGCTCCAGGACATTTTGGGCAAAGCGGGAGAAGCTGCTGGGATTTTCCCTGGAGATCCTAAAGGCAAAGTGTAAGAGAAGAGCAGCAAAGAGCCCCCAGCCCTGGGGCTCATCCCTCACTGCCTCGCTGCACCAGCTCCATGAAGTTCTGCTCGCAGAGTGTTTGTAGGAGACGGCGATTTCCAGGGAATTTTGCAGCACCCTCGCAAAAAAAGCAAAGCAGACGGTACATCTGAGCACTGACACTGCTGAGGGACCCGTGTGGGGAGAGGAATAATTCCTGGAGACTCCTTTCCCAGCACAGCCCTGGGTGTTTTGAGTACTCTCAGCACAGTGGACATTTGTAAAGTGCAAACCAAAACTGCGTTTACTCCCACGGGGATAATTTCTGCCTGTGGCATCTCCTGCTGCCAAATATTCCCCAGAGCAATCAGATGTGCTGGATAAAGGTGCCTCCTGCCCCTCTCTCCCAGACCAGGAGGTTGCTAAAATGCACAAAGTGACAAATCGCAAAAAGACCCCATTATTTATGCACATAAAACTATTCCCAGGTCCTTTGGGAGCGCCCAAATGATGAATGAATCTCTCCTTTAGCCCTGAATTTAGAAACGCACAGCTCCAGGTGGCCCGAATCCGTTACCTGCTGGACTCTCCAGGCACGGCTCCCTCTTGTAGCTGTTTTAACAGAGGAAATGATTTACAGGGTTCCATCTCCCCAGGAAGGTTTCCAGCCTCCTGGGCTTTGCTACAAAGGCTCTGTCACATCTGAGCTCCAAAGGAGTGGAATGTGTTCGGCAATCAATTTCTATCTGGGCAACGGTTCCCGGGATAACCCCTCTGGCAGCTGCGAGCAAGATGTCCTTGCCTGGATGCTCTGCTCAGGAGGGTGTTGGGATGCAGCAATCCAGGCACCAACAGCTCCGTGGGGTGGCTGTGCAGGCAGCTGGGAGGCTGGGAAATGGAATCACAGAGTCGTGGAATGCTCTGGGTGGGCAGGGGCCGTGAAGATCACCGGGTTCCACGTGGTTTCAGGGTCGCTGCTGTCACATCAGTCACTCGAACCTGCTGCTCCAGCTCGCAGCAAAAAGTTGGGTTAAATTTCGGGCAGCTCATGGAATTGATCATAAAGTCATTGCACTTTCCACGGCAGCTGCTTTGGGTTTGCTCTGCGCTCGTGAAAAATAAAGCCATCCCTTAATGCTTCCCTGCAGCAGTTATTGATGGTTTCACCCAATTGGAGATGTCTTGGGGAGGTTTCACAGGTTCTGCACTCGTAGGCTGCTTAAATTTGGGAGCACTCAGGCTCCTGTTGAAAGGTGAAGCTAATTGGTGTCGGCAGAAAAAACCCCTTTCCCAATCACCTGAGAGATCCCCACCAGCGTTTGGGGTGGGAGCTCAGAGCCCCATCACTGTGAGCGTGGCTGCAGCTGGAGGGGGTCCTGGTTTCCCCTCTGGAGCTGGGCTGGGACCGTGCATCCTCTGGGCAAAATTCAGCCAGTCCTGAGTGTCACTGACTGTCACCTCCCCCAATTCCACCCCCTTGCAGCCCCCAGGTTCCTCTCCAGGGGCAGATTCCTGTGCTCCTGCCTGTGGATCATAAACCACGAAAGGGGAGGAGCTGCGTGTAGAGTTTCCAGAGCCCTTCAGGAATCATCATTCCCACCTTACTCTGGGAAAACAGGCCAGGAACCGACAAAATGAGCACCCGAACCTCTGCTTTTGGTGTTACCCCAGGGCAAGGGAGTAAAATGGGGATTCCTGAGCTGGAGGAACCTTCCCGGTGTTTGCCCTGGGAGAAGGTGACACAGCCAGATCAGGAGCTGCCTGTGCCTGGAAATCCGTGGCAGGTTTGCCCAGACAAACGTTTCCTCTGGCACTCCTCAGAGCCCAGGTGTGACTCACAGCCCGTGCCCAGATGTTCAGTGCTGCCAGGGCTGGGCACATCTGGATCCTGACACCCTCTGGAGCTGCCCGGCCTGGAAAGCCGATGGGGACAGCACCGGAGCTCGTCCCTCTGGGCCAACCGCGATGAATTCCCTCCTGTACGGAGCCCAAGGGTGCTGAATATCTGAGCTGAGGGTAAATTTCTGCCCTCCAAAGCAGGAGAAGGAGCTTTTTCTACCTTTGGATCAGCCAGGAGCTCAGATCTCGGATGTCCATTACCTTGGATGCGAAGGTGCAGAATATGCACTGAAACAGGAAAGTTTGCGGTGTGTGGGAACGCCCTGAGTGCTTAAACTGCCCCAAAAGTGGCTTTGGTTTTGTTCTTTTAGGTTGGGAGCTGCTGCACGTGGATCTCCTTCACATCAACCAAGAGAATTGTGACAGACTGGCTCATCCACGGTTTATCCCACTTTTCTAAAGGAGATCAGATCCATGTGAAAATGGGCTCTAAACAGGGAACATTTGATGTTGTCAGGATTGGGTGAGAAATGATGTGGGGAAAAATTTAGTTTGCATCTCTGTCCACACGGATAAAAATACATGGATGTGTACGGAGGTGAGAAAACCCCAAATCACACCAATAACAACATTTTCTTACCTGTGGGGCCCTGGCACAGGGTGCCCAGAGCAGCTGTGGCTGCCCCTGGATCCCTGGCAGTGCCCAAGGCCAGGCTGGACAGGGCTTGGAGCAACCTGGGACAGTGGGAGGTGTCCCTGCCATGGCAGGGGTGGGATGGGATGGGATGGGATGGGATGGGATGGGATGGGATGGGATGGGATGGGATGGGATGG